>BMAW01069546.1:717378-811364 GCA_019974015.1 Nephila pilipes
CCCCCCCTTCTGATGTCATTATGCTTATATTTGCATGTGCATCATCTTTCTAGTGAGGTGCCTTTTCACTGCATTGTTTGCAAAAAGCCATTTTCAACCATTTCATGTTTTCATGGTCTTTTTATATTTTTGGTTCATGGTTTCTATTAGTTTTTACCATTTTTTGTGAACCTGTGATAATTTTGTGGCGAATAAGTATTCCTATTTGACTCTTGTCCCATAACTAACTCTTAAAAGTCAACAATCAGCTAGGACAGTAGACAAATCTCACACAAATATTCATTTAATAGACTTGCATTATAATGTTAAATGGATTCCTGCACTCTCCAAGATAACACCCTTTATAGATTCACTCGTTCAACTAATACCGAATTAAGAGTGTCTTACCGAAACCTTCATAGTTTAAGTTGACTTGATTTCTTGACTTCACTATGATCACTATTGCCCTTAACAACTCTTGACCTCATCTACCCCTTGTAAGATATACAGTGATACATGAAAGTCTACATACACCGTTAAAACTTCAATTTTTTTATTAAAAAGTTTGACATATTACAATTTTGTTTCACTAGTTAACTACCACTATACTTTAAATAACTTTTCTCTCAAATAAACTGAAAACAATTTAAATTACATTATTTACAATTAAAAAAAGTCATTTTCTACCACACTTCAACTCATGAAAGTGAACATACAAATCGTTTCAAGTAGTGTTGGTAAGTATTTTATTGCTATTTTAAAACCGTTTACTATTTTTATTGACTTTCCAGTAAAACTAGTTTTTTTTATCTAAATAAATAGATTATGCCACCAAAAAGAAGAGAAACATCATTGGATATTCGAGAATTGATAGTAAAATTAAAGAATGAGTCTAAATCACTTAGTGAAATCAGTAAAATTGTAGGAAGAAGTCAGTCGACAGTTCAAACAATTATTAGAAACTTTAATTTAACTAAAAGCACTAAAAACAAACCACGCAGTGGGAGAAAATCAAAATTAAGTGATAGGGATAAAAGAGAAGTTGTCAGGAAAATTCGAAATGATCCGAAAACCACTGCAGTAGCCATAGCTAAAGACCTCGAAAAAGTTAAAAATATCAGTATACATCCTGAGTGTATTCGAAGAAGCCTTAGATCGGAAGGATTTAATAGTAGAATTCCACGAAAAAAGCCATTGATCTTGAATATTGGAAAAGAGTTATATTTACAGATGAGTCAAAATTCAATATTTTCGGTTATGATGGAAAACAAAAAGTCTGGCGAAAACCTGGTACAGAGCTCCAAATGAAAAACCTCATTCCCATTATAAAACATGGCGGTGGTTCAGTAATGGTTTGGGGATGCATGTCAGCCACAGGAGTGGGTAATTTGGTATTTATAGAAAACACTATGGATCGCTTCGTGTATTTGAACGTATTAAAAAACAATTTGAAGGAATCAGCACGAAAATTAAACATGCAAAACAATTGGATCTTTCAACAAGATAATGATCCAAAACATACCGCATGTGTTGTTAAAGAATGGCTATTATACAACACTCCAAACCAGTTGCATTCACCACCCCAAAGCCCTGACCTAAATCCCATCGAAAATTTATGGGATGAATTGGATAGAAAAATTCGAAATCACCAAATTAGAAACAAAGAAGATCTTAAGAGGGCTTTGCGAGAGGAGTGGAGTCAAATACCCGCAACTGTTACCCAAAAATTGGTTTTTTCGATGCCCAATCGCTTAAGAGATGTGAAAAAAGCAAAAGGTGGGCCAACAAAGTATTGACTTTGTAAAATTCAAAATTTAAAGTTGCTGTATGTTGATTTTTGTGAGTTATGAAATACAAATTTTTTCTTCTTTCAAAATTTATCTTATTTATATTGCTTAAATTAAGCTAACTGTATATTTGTTTTAAAATTTTGTAATCAATTTAATCAAAATTGAAAATATTTCTCGAATAAATAAAGTAAAACACTTGGTTTCGTTAATTTTAAAGGGTGTATGTTGACTTTCGTGTAGCACTGTATACTCAATGCTAGTACCACTTGACCTCTATCGTGTGAATTTCACTTTGCTTATATACTTTTCTATCTAGTTCAGTTGACTATTTCTACCTGCCTTTAATTTGCCTAATCATGTTTGATTTTGGTTGGGAAGAAATTGCTTCATTTATGTGATCAATCTTAATTCCATAACTAACTCTTAAAAGTCAACAATCAGCTAGGACAGTAGACAAATCTCACACAAATATTCATTTAATAGACTTGCATTATAATGTTAAATGGATTCCTGCGCTCTCCAAGATAACACCCTTTATAGATTCACTCGTTCAACTAATACCGAATTAAGAGTGTCTTACCGAAACCTTCATAGTTTAGGTTGACTTGATTTCTTGACTTCACTATGATCACTATTGCCCGTAACAACTCTTGACCTCATCTACCCCTTGTAAGATATATACTCAATTCTAGTACCACTTGACCTCTATCGTGTGAATTTCACTTTGCTTATATACTTTTCTATCTAGTTCAGTTGACTATTTCTACCTGCCTTTAATTTGCCTAATCATGTTTGATTTTGGTTGGGAAGAAATTGCTTCATTTATGTAATCAATCTTAATTAAAGTCCTCAGGGTTAGTGAAGAGAAAACGGTGAATAGCTCAACGTCACAATTTTTAATATGAACTTCAGTTTTGCTAAAATTTTAATTTTAACACCAGATTAAGATACATATTTTTAGTATAGCTCCTTTATACAAATTTTAATAGCCTTAAACTTACTAATTTATGTAAGTTAAATTGCAAAAAATTTAATTTTAAACTGATTATATACTTCGTATAGGTTTTGAAATAATTTAAATTTGGTAGGATAACAATTTTTTGTGAAGGTAACCATTATAACTTTTTTAATTTAAAAATATTTCTTGGGCGTCATTAATAGGTGTAGATTTTTAGTTACAGTCCAGTATCGAGAGCCCCTTGGCAATTGCCGCGAAATATGGCGACTCAGAAGAAAGGTCACCAGATTACTGCTATGTAAGCAGTGATGTCATGAAAACGTTGGAAATGAGAAGCTTCTCAATATGTTGTGGATTTCATTGGAGAAAGCAAATGTAAATGTTAACGATATGTAAAAAAGGATAAGAATACTTACAAATGTCTGAAATTGTTACGTATTCATAATTATTTATGAATAGGAATTATTCATATTTCATATGTATAAAATTAATAAATTGATAATTCTTCTTTTTAAACAATTATTTATAATTAATTGTTTATACATAATGCTTATTTATAAAGAAGTATTTATATTAATGTATTTATAAATATTTGTTATAAATAAATAAGTAAATTTAAGTGATAGCATTACTTCTGATAATGCCTAAGTAACACATTATGTTCTTAAATAAAGAGGATTACTATAAAAAAAAGAGTACAGAAAAGTGCACCTACCTAAGTTAACAGAGTTCCTCAGTTGGTGGATAAATTTTTGCTATAGAAGCCAACATAGTGATTTTTTTTTTTTATTTAGCTCCTTCAATCGAATTTGTGTGAGCCCTAGTTTCCAGATCTTTGAAACACAAGTTAATGCAACAATGTGAAAAAAAAACATTTATTCGAATCCCTTTGCACATCTCCAAATGCCCGTGTCCCACGCAATCTTCTGCCCTGATTATACTTTTACTTCCCAAACATGCTTTCATCTATTTCCACAACTTCACTAGGACCCCCCCCCCTCTAAGCATACTTCTTTCAAATACATACATATCTATACACACTTTTCAGAAAAAACTCATGGAATCCATGTTTTACCTATCCATACTTCTACTTCGGAAACAATGAAAACAGGGTTGGCCTCTTGTACCCACATATTCGTC
Organism: Nephila pilipes; assembly: GCA_019974015.1. NCBI lineage: Eukaryota > Metazoa > Arthropoda > Arachnida > Araneae > Nephilidae > Nephila > Nephila pilipes. The sequence goes on from BMAW01069546.1 coordinate 721,246, forward strand.
ATCAACAAAATCTCAATTATGCTCAACTTACTTTCTTCAAAGTAACTGTTCTTTCTCACAGTTCTGCTATGATGAGCATTCATACCTCTCTTGTGGCATTCCCAAATGTATCCCATCTTGCTTTTCCTTTCTTTCAACCAAATGCATCTCTTGCAGACTGAATATTCCACTTTTTTCAAAATAAAATATTTTCTCTGCACCACAGTAAAACATTAATTTTACCCTTTCTTTCTAAATCTTTTTTAAAAAGGTAAATTTTACTTTTCTGACATTCTTAAATCTTTAACAACAATCCACCGAAGAAACAAACAGCAATCCCTTGATCGAACCGAAAATGGTAAAACAGAAATAATTGTTAATCTACAAATGTCGTCTGCTATTTTTTGAAAATCATGCGCCATTTTTAACAAATAATAGTCAAGAATAGAGGATATGTGACCTATGCAAATTTCTTCTCAAATTATATGCATCATGGTTACCATAACCTAAATTGCCACATTTAAATCGTTATTGCACCCAAAGATCGCCAAAGGGCTCTTGATACCCAACTTGAACTGATTTTTTTAAAGTTTACACAAACTCATATTTTCTATGGTTTAAATGTAATTGTTTCCTTTTTCTAATGTTGAATTTCTGTTCGTTTATGGAATTTTGATTATTCTTGGCCTATACTATTAATAATAATGTAATTACTGAAGTTGTGATGGTTGTGTCAGTTAAAGTAGTTTAAACACACTTTTCTCAATCCAAAGTATGGGACAGTATTTAAATTGTATTATATTCGAATTTTGTTTTTCTTTAAATTTTTTTCGCTTGAGATTTGGCTTGTTTATTTTTGGTAGCTTTGTATTTAACGTGATTGCAATTTTTTAACTAAAGGTTTATATTTGTTTTGAGTTAAATTTATAATGTAATTCATATTTGAGTATATTAATGCTTTTTTTTTTCATTATATTTTGTTATTTTTTAATTTGTATAATGTTTTTAACTTGGTGGTTTTGGTTATTTTGATATCTTACTGATTTTACTTGATATTTCCATATAACTTTTGGTGTACCAGATCACTTTTAAATTTTTTTATCATTTGCTTCAACTTTAATTACATTTAGCTTATGTATTTTCAATCTAATAACTTATCATTTTCTTTAACTTTTATATTGGAAAAGTTTACTATTGTCCATTTCTCGATATTTCATTTTTTTACTTTAACTCTTATGTTTAATTGAATAATTTTATAATAATTATTAAAAAAAGGCACCCCTTGGGTGGTTAAATCTGTTCTTTGTATTGAACTTTTTTAAAGTTACATATATATTTGGATTTTGTATTCCTTTTTTTTAAATTTATTTTGTGGTTGTAATTTGTAATTTATATATCTGTTAATGTTAGACATAATATGTTAAGTTTTTATATAACTTAACATACTATGTCTAATATTAACAGATATATAAATACTTATAAAATTTAAATGTTTTATAATAAATGCTATGTTATTCTAAATGGTTAAAAGTAATTCCAAATAAATATTTTTACAGTAAATTTTCCTTAAAATTTTTTTTATTCTTTAGATGAATCTAATATAAATACATGCAAGTTATGCTTCATTATTCTGACTTGTATAACTGAGGTAAGTATGTAACAATTTTCTGTAATTTTAATAATTCATTGTTTTTGTTCTTAGCATCACTTATCAGGTATGTAATATATTAAGGGAGCTCAATTTCATATAGATGAAAAGAGTTACTTATATTTTAACTTTATTATGCTAGCTTACATGTTAATGCATTGCATTGATGAAATCATTATATTACACAATATAAATGTAGTAAAGCCTGAAACAGACTAAAGAATTTTGAAATAGGCATGTTTAAGGCACTTTTTCCTAGCTCATCATTCTTTGTACTAGGAAAGAAGCTTAATTTTTCTTACTAAAATTGGGACATTTATTTTTGAGTTTTTTCGGACAGTTTTCTTCTTTTTTGGACGTAGCTTACATAAAGACCATGATTATACTAGAAGGTATAGACTACTTCTGGTGGCACTCAAAACTGTGTCTCTTATATACCATTAGAAAAAAAAATGTGTTTCATAAAGTTATCTATGTTCTTAATTGCATTCATATATATGTACTTCTTTTTATGTATTTTCTTAATTTTAATGCTATTTTAAAATTTCATACTATACACCATAATTCAGTGAAGAATCCTACCGCTGAAAGAATGAGGTTTTCTGAAATTCTCAAAAATGGATTGATAGTTAAATCGTGTTGGATTTCAATGCTTATTTACTGTTCTCTTCCCCAAGTTTAGAATAGACAGAGCCATGTAAGCTCTGGTTGTGCATATGTGTAATGTTGATTAAGTTCTCTTTGGAACTGTTATGTCACTTCTGCCTGTACCCCCAAATGTGAAGAATCATGGCTGCTGAATTGTCTTCTATATATTTTTACAACGTTTTTCTGAATTTCACTTGGTGTGTGTGTGTGAGTGTGTGTGTCATCAAATTTTCGATCGTTAATTTAACCAACTTCCCATCAAGCTAGAGCTTTGAAATTTTGGGAATCGTTCGTATTCGCCTAACAATGCAATATTTACACGTTTGCGACAAGTTTTAACTAATATTTCAATAATTTTAATAAGTCAAAATATTCTTTCCTCTAGGCGCTTTTAGGATTGAGGGAAAAATTTCTTTCCCCCTCTGGGAGCACCGGGCACTCCCCACACCGCATGAGGTTATCGTAAACCTTTTGTACTCGCAAAGGGGAGATACTATCTCCCCTTTACAATCTCCGAGATAGTAAGGGTTGCTGACTTTTAGTCAGTAATCATTCGCAAGAAAGAAAGTTTCCAATATTTGGCACCATGTCTTATCACAATAATTTTTTCTGAATTCTGGTTCCCATTTTTTTTTAATAGAATGACTTACAAATTTTCAAATACATGTTTTGATTTAATGAGTATTATGAATTTTTTAATACTGTCACAAATGTCTCTTTTTAAGTGAATTTTAAAGTTAAAAATAACTAACAGTTTTAACTAATATTTCAATAATTTTCTCTAATAAACTTTGCCACTATATAAAAACGTTGTTTTTAAAAACGTTGGTTTTTATATCGAATTATTATTACATCTTTTATTGTGTTGTTGTAAATAAATATACTTCTGTAAATGAGCCATGGTAATTACTTCGTAAGCTTTGAACAAATCAATTCATCATTGATTGTCTGTAAGTTAATGTCAAAAAAGTAAGGTTTGCAATGGATTTTACATGCTTTGATTAATGTATTGTTACATTTATGAACTTTTCAAATGTTGGTGCTTTAATTAAGAAATATTTTGGAAATGTTATGAATATATAAATCTTGAAATACAAATTACCATTTAACAATAAAAGAGAATGTAATAGATTCATTCTATAAGTTTATTTCAAAAATTAACTTGGCATGCATATATGCTTAAAACAACTTTTTTTTAATTGCTCTTCACAACTATAGATATTAAATAAACTTTTGCTTTGGCAACATAACATAATAAATTAAATTTTCTGTTTTAAAATTTGCCTTTTATTTTCTTAAGTAAAATGTTACATATTAAGATATCGTTTTTTATGTTCACAGGTATGCATAAATTTTCTCATTTAAAAACATTATCTGTTTATTCTGTTGTGTGAAAAATTAAGAATAAGGATCAAAAGAACGTATTAAAGTGTATTTGAAACCATTTCTGATTACACAGTTTTTCATTTTGTTTAATTTAAGTTTCACTTTTACGTTCTAATTTTTTTTTTTTTCCATAAAATTCTCAAAATAAATACATTTGTTATTTATCAGTATCCTTATTTCCTAATGTGAACCGTATCATCTAACACAAAAATAAATTATGTTAATTAAAAGTATTTTTCTGATAATTTTTACTGTTTATAACTTCTATATATTTAGTAAACTATACAGAAATTGTTTTATTAAACAAAATTGGCATAAAAATTGAGAGCAACTTATGTTGCGAAGATTATTACAGTATTAATTTTCCTTTGTGAAAGAGAAAAACAAATTGCACACATGTGTATGTGAATTCTGAAGTGCATGAAAATGAGGAAAAAAAAATGAATACTTCTTGTGTATTATTATTTCATCACATTCATGTAAATATTTTTGAGTCATAATGAAGTCAAAATATTCAAGATAAAAATATCAATTTTCTTTTGTTGTTCATATTCCGTGTGTTTTATTTAACATGATGTTTATTGTTAATCTTCATTTTTTTTTACATGTGAAAAACATTTCTTGCATTAAATATGTTTTCTAATGTAGTGTCCATTCTATGAGGATCAGTGAATAAGTCTTTAGAAATTCCAAGAGAATATTTTGTTTGTTCAATATAAAAACGATTTTCTGTAAACATGTTGCCCTCAGGCCCGTGCCTTCTTTAGATAGGTGCGGGTGTCGTGATCCCAAAGCATCCTGGTAATCTTTTTCTTTCCTATCAGGTTTACTGTCTTTAATAAACACTAGTGATGCTCCAAAAGCATACCCTAGCTATCCTTCTCTATTTTCAACCCTCCTTCTTATCAGCCGATTTTCATATTTTTCAGTTTTTCAGATGACTATATCACATCTTCACCTTGTGTGTGGCGCAGCATGGACACATCTGACTATTGCACCATTAAAGTACTATCATTCGTTTGCTTGCCTTTTTATAATTTTTTCTCATCTAGAACCTCGAGGCACCCTAGTGATCTTTTCCTTTCCTGTGGGGTTTACTGTCTTTGGTAAACATGTGTGACACGCCCCCAGGATACCCAGCGATCCTTCTACTTTTTCGACACTCCTTGTCAACCAATTTGTGTCTTTTCTTCCATTTTTTTTCACGTCTGGACCACAGTTAAATCATTTTTGGTGCAACATAGCCATATCTGGCTCTTGCGTTGATAAACTTTACCTTCTCACTTGACACTTATTGTCAACAAATCTATTTTCATAGTTTTAACGTCTAGATCACAGATTTACTTTTTTGGCACAGTATGGCCACATCTGGCTCTCGTGCCAATAAACTTCACTATTACTCACTCTCTTATCTAGATCACAGCTTTATCTTGTTTGGCTCAATCTAGACACATCTGGCAGTTGAGCCATTAAAAGAATATCACTCACTCACCTCTGATTGCCTTATATTCTTTCTGTTATTTTCTACCCTTCACTTTCTTTTTTCGTTCATAAAAGAATCTAGGGTCTAGAATCACAGGTTCATTTTTTCATTAAGTAACAAGTGTTTGATAACTACTTGACTAAATATACCCTTTGTGACAATAAAATTAACCAACATAGACTTACAGTGATTTTGAAGATTATCAGTTGCCAAAATACAAACATCCATCATTTTCTGTTAATTGAATGGTATTCTAATTAATTGAGTTATTTAAAAAAATCATTCATAGTATGCATTATTAAACACTTTTCTTGAATCGCATCATTTCTAGATGCTGATCGCCACCCCCCCCCCCCTTTTTGCTTACTGAAACACTAAATAAAATAAGTTACATAATATGATTTGCATTTAAAAAATATGATTAATTAACAGTTTCAGCTGTAAAGTTTAGTGAAAATAGGTAGAAAATTGAATTAATTTTGAAAAAAGAAATTATGTTGATGAAACTTTAAAATATACTAAATAAATATTATGATTCAGACTTAGCACTATTTTCATTAATATTTCATCTTTAAAATAATATTAAGTTAAAAATTATTTTATACCAAGAAAAGAAATTTTTAATAAATATTTTCTGAACATATGTATTATGAATTACGTGAATATGTAATATTTGAATTACATGGGTACATAAAATATGAAGAACAAAATATAGTTACTAAATGTGATATTTGTATGGCCCAAAAACTTTGTCTATAGCAAAAAATGAATAAAAAATTTCATTTTTTGAGAGAAAAGCTCTCAGAAGTACTCTTGGTGGCTTCAAAGATAATGGCCTTTGGGAAGACGTTTAAATTCTGAAATTTATAGAATTTTTAATTGAATATATTAAAGTGAAATTTTTATTTTTGATTATATTAAAATGAAATGAATGAGTGAACTGAACCTCTCATATTGTTAGAATGGATGAAAAACATCCAGTAAAATGTTTTGCACAGCCTTTTTCTAGGCAGAAAAGATGAAGACTGAAACTACTGTGACTTGATTGTATTGAATCGGATTTTAAGATTATTGGGGATAGGAACTGGCAAGCTAAGACAAAAGACAAGTTATTTTCAAGGAATCTTGAAAAGAAGACCTAGACTGTTGTGTCAAATATAATGTAGAAATATGATATTTAAATTAAGCAGGATGTTTACATTCTGCTTAATTTAATTCTTTTTGTATCCCCAAATGGCAATATGCATGATTTGTGCTGTATTTAGATGTCAGAATAATTTCCGGATACTTACCAAGTTGTGTTATTAAATTTTTCTCTTCGTCAATTTTTTTAATGATCTTAATTTTTATAACCATTTTCATTGATTTATTTTTTTACCAGGACCAATATGCCAATTCTATTATCCATGATGTCAATTTAGTTTACAAAGTACAACTTCACAGAATGGTATGTAGCATTTTTATATTGTGTGGGTATTTAATTATCTTTTCACTTTGAAACAAAAACACTTTCCATCCATTCTATTGATTCAAATAAAAAGTTTTATGTGAATGGATTTAGGAAAGATAGTGATTTTAATTTCAGTTGGTAATGATGCAAATGTTTCAACAATTTTAATTTTTAAATTTTATAATTAATAATATTAAATTTAATAATATTTTAATATTGTTTAATTTTTTTAAAATTTGTATTGTTGCATTTGGCTGTTATAAAACAGTTGATCCTCATCAACCAATCGATGGTAAACTGAATTTAATTTTCAGTGCATTCTGTAGTATGAAATTTATACTCTGGAATTCTGTGTCTCAAAGCTTTAGCTTCTTTGCAGCTTTGACAGCCCTCAATTCCAGGGTTTGTGGCATTTAAAATGCTCAAATCTGTATGAACTGGATGTAGTATTGCATACTATATCCTGCACAATTTTTCAATATTTTTAAAGGTTTTGAAAGAAAAACTATTTGTTTTATAAATTTCAGTATTTTATTAATTTGATATTTTTGCTTCCTTATATTGAAAATCTCTAATATTATATTGTACTGTCAATTTGTTTTTATTTTATTTTCTTTATGTAGCCAATGCGCCATAGGAAGGTAGTCCATGACCGCAGTGGTTCATACCAGCCTCTAGCTTGTCCAATGTTAGATCTAATGGTTGAATTCATATTAAGTCATATGACCAAGAGTTTGCCATTTGAATTATATTAGTAAGTTCATTTAAAATCATTGCAGGGTATAGTATTTAAAGTTAATAAAATTTTTAGAACCTTTGTATAACTTAGCACATTATGTAATGTATTAAACTTTATTTTAGTTTGTGTTTAGGTGTTATTCATCGAATTCTCTGTTATCAAAAAAAAGGTCGTGTTCGATTACATTATCAGTGGAAAGAATTATGGACTGGTAATTTGATTTTTCTCATTTGTTTCTTTGTTTTACCTAATCAGTGATGTGATATTCTCACAAAAATATATTATACAATTGCTATAAAAATAGGTATATCCTTATTAATTTTTACAATTCTCTTTGCAGCTGGACAAAATTGGTATCAATGTTCAGGGCTCAAAGGAAACTAAATTATGGTTTTAAGGAATAAATACAAAATTAACTTCTAAAATCGAATTTTTCCTTTAATGAATCTGATTTCTCATCCTAAATTTCAAATTTCGTAAAATTTCTCTTATAAGTTTCCTAATTATTAGGGTTTAAAAAAATGGCTCCCCGTAAGTGAAATAAATACCCTAAACATTTGCCAAAAAAAGTATTAATTATTAAATATTGTTTAAGAAGTGAATTATAACATAACAGATATTTCAGAAATTTTGATTCACAATTATCTTCAATAGTTTAGCAAATATACGTTTTAGTAGCTACGATTTCCAATTTTACTTGTTAATAATTCAATCATCAGGAGATGTTTATCTAAAGGAAAAACAACAATCATTTGTGCTGAAGTAATCTAGTTTTTTTTTTCCGAACTAAGGATTGGATTTGAATGAAATTCGGAATATTTAGGCTATTCCGTACCTAGTCATGCAAAGGAAAAAATACCTGAATTTTATGGTGGGAAAAATTTTACTTGTGTCTTTAATTCATTGAACTCTCCATAATTTAGTTTTCTTTGAACCACATGAATGGCGATAGCAATTTTATCCACTTGTGAGGAGAAATGTGAAAGTTATTTAAAATGTTTTTTTTTTTCACCAATGCTCATTTGTGTTTGAAATATCTCGATACTTTTTTATGAATTACACAGAAAAATGACATGTTCCTTCAAAATAAAATTTCCAAAATAACTCGAATAAATACGTTTTTATTCAGTTGTGTATTTAACAGTGTATAAAAATGTTATTAAAATGAGAAAATTCTTAAATTTTTAATTTGATTTATCAAAACTTTGTTCAAGAAATTCTTCGCCCCCCCCCCGCCAGGGGTGAATAGGCTATACTCATTAATTTTTTAACTTACTTACTTTTACTGTACCGCTGAAATCATTACTTGATTAAAATTTATTTTGGCTTGTAAAAAACATCTCCTCAAAATTATTACTAGGATAAAATTACAAAGTACAAGCTCTCTTTCAATCCTTAAACACAAGTATTTTTTACATCAGATTATTAGCATATATTTAATAAAAAATAAAACTTTTAATTCGTTAAGTTAAATCTGAAGTACAGATTTTAACTATAATAAAAATGTTAAGTAAGAAAGTAAGTAGAAATAATGTAAATATTGATACATTTTTATAAAGTAACAGAAACTTAAACATGCATTTTTAATGATAGTTAAAAGTGGAAACTTTTAATTTTGTTTTTAAATTAGTCATTAAATTCTTTGAAATTCTGCAATATTTTGGAAATTATGAGATAAAAATTCATAATTGCAACAACAGTTTAGTAAAAAGTAAATTCTCATATAAATAACTTTCACTAGCAATAATTTATTTTACTACATATTAAAAAACATAGTTCTTATTAATAATCATCATTTATGCTTTTTGACCCCTGACTCTTTTGATATTTATATATACATTCAGTACATCTGTTTTCAATATTCGGTTGGGTAATGGATGCTGATTTTCATTTAAATATAATCAAAATAATCTTAATTGCTAACTTTATTTTCCTAATTTATGTGAAAAAATATTGTTTATATAATTATTTCTATGTAAGTATGTTTATAATTACAAATTAAAATAATTTTGCTTTTTCGTTATTTTCTAGTTTATGATTAAAACATAAATTAATGCAATATATTAAGCGATAGGTTTAAAAAAACTTAATTTTAGATATGAATTTCCTTGCGATCACCCAAAAGCTCCAAGATTATTTATATTTTAACAATAGACTTTCTTTATGCTTGTTCCATGGTTTTAAAAAGTTCCAAGGAATCAGGAGGGCGAATGATGTTGATAAGCACTGTTAACCCTTTCAGGGGCACAGTGTAAACGCATTTTCCCACGTTTGCTGCTTGAAAACTGTGCCCATTCATGTTTGCACAGTGCAAAAAAAAACCTCTCCGAACCGGGAATTGCTAATTTTTCAGATTGTATTTCTTTATCTGCATGATCAATATACCTCCCTTGCCTGCTTAACATTTTAAAAATATTTCATAATAACATCGCGCCCCTCAAAGGGTTAAAGCATTAGTCATCGAAGGAATTTAGCAAGGGTAGCCGTAATAGTAATAGGAACATATCGGAAATTTGTCTTTTAAAATTCCATCAAGGATCTACCAGGACTTCCAATTACTTATTTAAGAGCTACAGCTTGATTGAGAAGTATAGTCCATAAGATAAGTATGAAAATTATGTGTAGAATCCTTTCAGATGTTTAGTAATTTTTAGTGCTGTTATGGTTTCTCGTGTGAAAGTGCACTGGACAAAAGTGAGCGACATTTAGGATTTGTTAGGAGCAACATTTAGGATGAGGTATCTATAATCTTTCTGCATATGATTTCATGATTGCTAATGTGGAGATTATTTCTTGTTATGAACTTTAAAGAAAGTTTCATGCATTAGTTTGTGTTGCACTGGTATTTTTGAATTTAGAACTAGTTTATAAATCTATTTTAGTTACATGTTCTAAAATTTAAATGCATTTATAATTTTTTTCTGTCCAAGAAATTTTTCTTTACATTGTTTTATGTATATTTTAACATTTTAATCCTTTTCTCATTATTTTAATTTTATTAGTATCAAGTGTTGTAAAAAATGAGAAATTTGTATGCGTTTTAAATTGTATGAAAAACAAAAGCAATTTTTATTTTCAACAATTGTGCTTGAAAGAAATTGAAATATGTAACTATATGTTTTCATTTTAGCTCTAATCACATTGATAAAATTTCTCATGACACAAGAAACTTTACTTGCCAAAAACTGCAATATATTTCACTTATCTATACAGGTATGTACAAATTTATTTAAACGTATTTTACCAATCATTTTTCGAATATTTTTTTAATTATCTAAAAGTTGTTAGATACCTTTTTATTTGATTTTAACTTGAGGGGGTGGGGAATTTAGCATAAAGAAATAGGAGTGTATTTTCGAAATATGCCGCTTTTTCTTTTTTGCAGTTCAAAATGCTTAATAAATACTTTCAATATTATAAGATTTCTTGTAAACTATTATATTAAATTAGCACAAAAATGATATTTTAATGAATAATTAATTTATGTGTTCTGTTTTCTTTCGTTTCATTTGATTATGTTTGTTAAGATGTATACACATATAAGTATTGTTTCAAGACAAGCTTCTTTTAATCCTCCTGTATATATATATGTGTGTGTGTGTATACACACACTCCCACACATGCTTTCATCTAATCTTAATTTATATTTATTTATTTAATTTTTATTATTCAAAAACTCTTTTTTTTAAAAAAAAAAAAAAAGATAGAAAGAAAGAAGGAATTCTAGCCTTTTATCATGTTTTAATTCTATCAATTATTTTATTAATCTACTATCTTTTTTCTTAATCAAACATTAAATTTAAAAACCTTTTCTTCATTTACTTGAAGAAAATAAAGATTTTATAGAGAGAGAGTACAAAAAAAAAGTCTCCTTTTCCTAAAACACTGCCTTTAACACAATGAAGCAATTTGAATGACAATCGTGAATATCAAGTTAATGATCAGGTGCTAGTTTCTTTTTTACGAAACAAGTACTATATTTATCTCTTGCATGCATCCCATATCTAAGCAAGTAACACAACAAGTCATCTATGGGAGCTGTACATTTTACAAAGCAGTTATCTTGCAAATATTGAATCCTTATCACATGTGAAATCTTTCACCACAGTTTTAAAATTGAACTGATTCTTAATTACATAAATACCATTATCAAAAGCTTGGTCAGATTTTTATTTGTTGTATTGTTATACCGGCTTATATTCTAACTATCTCAGCTTCTTAAAGAAATGACTAAGAGCAGTCTTAGAACATACAGTCATCATTTTTCCAACATCTGAAAGGCTTAGAGCTTTGTAAAAGCTCATTGTAAATCATAATAGACCTCTCATTACACAAAATTAAACTCCTAGTAACTTATTTATGGTAATTGGCATAGGTCTCTTTACCTTTCTTTTCTGACACATTTCTTTCATTTTTCATCTTCCTCGAGTTGTTTGAGCCCTTTTTCCAACTTACTGTTCTCAGCACTTTCTCTTCTTTATTTGTCCAATTAAAGGAACTAGCTCTGCTTTCCTCCTTCAGTGTACTCTGTGCATATCCCATTATTCTCTTTAGGGCATCCAATCTGAGGAGCCATTGCCTCTTTTCATCCTCCTACAGGACTCATCTCTAATTGAGAAAATTAGCTTCTGTGATCCTTATTTCTATTGTTTATTAAACGTTATTATGAAAAAGTATTCTTAGTAATTTTTATTCTGAAGAAGTACTGTGATGTCTTTCTCCCATGATTTTCATTAACCGTCATTGCCGTATTTTTTTTTCAATCGTTTATTTTAAACCTATTTGACTTGGTGAGGGAAACCATACCATAACTTATATGCTTTTTTAAGACATATTGGACTTTTACACCAAATTTGAATTTTTAACTTTTAACGTGAATTTCTTTTTTTTTATGAATTTCTGTTAAAGAATTATAAATTTTAACAAATGTTTGGCATAACATAGCCTACCTTGGCTCTTGCACCATAAAACCTCACAGTCACTCACTCCCATGATTTCCATAGTTTTTTGCTTTTGTCTGTCTTCTGAAATAGAAAGTAGGGCATAGTTTATTTCTCATTGCACTTGTTTATTTCAAGTTACTTATCCCTACATGATAAATGTATGTGCTTTTCCACTTATTTGTTAACATTTCTAAAAACTTGATATTGTTACTATTGTATATTAATTAAATATAATTCTTAAATATTCATTTTTTAATCATCTCTAAATTATCTTCATCTATTATTTTGTAACTAATTTTTCATTCACAACTTGTAAATAAGGATATAATCTGAAAGCTTGAGTGTTCTAGCAGTTTGCACCAGCTTATTATTAATGGTTTCTCATATTTGAATTCTTTTACAATAAGTTTTAGACCTGATTTTTTAAGGAAAATTTTAACAAACTAATGAAATTGTGGTGTTCCTGTATTGAACTGTAGTATAATTGTAGTTGTTATTTATGTATTAATGGTGTCATATAGATTAAAAGTCATGTTTATTTATTTTCCCCAGTTTGTACATTTCTCCTTTGTGATATTGAATACATATCTTGGGAACAATTACTAATAAGCTTTGAATTTAAAGGTTATGAAATTTTGAAAAGTATGTAAAAGTTATTCTTTGGAAACTTCATTTATAAACTTTCTGAAACATTATGTGTGAAAGTATATGAATATCAAGAAAATATAAATATTGATATAAAACTGTTTTCTATACTGAAAATTTAGTATTAGTAATAATTTTTCTAATGTGCTTTTGTTATGTTTGTTTTCAAAAATACTTTATCCTCTTTTATTTGGAAATATGAACAATATACGTTTTCTTTGCACATTTGAGTACATAGTTTAACCTAAAGGCCATTATTTATAAATAAACTCTAAATTTCAAAAAAAAAAAAAAATTATTAAAATATTAATTAATAAAGTACTTTATATTTATGCTTAAATTAATGCAAATTGGAAAGTATATTATATAAAATAAATGCTTTTTATTCAATATATATTTATAGTGTTTTATTTTCTTTTTCTTTAGGTCATGAATACTTTAAATTTGTTTATAACTTTTGGTGATACTTTTCTTCCGGCCCCATCATGTTATGATGAACTTTATTATGAAATTGTAAGAATGAATCATGTGTTCGACAATTTGTATTCATTAAGTAAGTTTTTTTTTTTTTTTTTTTTTTTTTGCTCGTGTTATGACTTTCTCATATTAATATTTTTTTAGGTCAAAAAGTGAATTTAAAAACATTTGGGGGAAAAAAATATTTGAAACTTGATTTTCTGAAATTAATTTCTATGCTCTTTGCTTCTTTGATCCTTCCTTTTCATGCAAGCTGATAATATTATAGCTTAATTTTATATTCATATTCTTTTATAGCCTTGAGGTATACAACATGTGATGGTGAATGGAAGGAATTTGCTGCAAAGTTAATGAATAGCCTTGTAAATGTGAGGTATTATTCCATTTTGATTCATTATATCGTCTTCTAAAATTCTTGTCTATTTAAAATCTATCCACAGCTGCTATAATTTGTGATAAATTACATATATACCTGTAATTTTAACTAAATTTTAAGGGAAATTGATGTTAAACAACAGCATTGTGATTGGTAATTCTAGTCTGAGGTTCACAGAAAATGTTATGTTGAACAGTAAATTTTGTTTCACAATAGGTGCAAGTGTATCCAGAAGTTCTCATGTGACAAGATGATAAAGTATCCTGTTGTGTGGCTCTACTACAACATTAAACAAAATCAATGTTTTACAACTTCTGATTGGAATATAATGCAATTATTTTTAGGAAATTTAGAAATATATATGCATGTAAGTTTATACAGAACAAAATTACCCTTGGAAAAATTAAAATAATATAACATTTCATCAAATTTATTTATTAATTTAAAAATTAGCCCCACTGTTAATGAAATGTTGTAAGCATTAGTTGTAATATTTTGTAAGCATAGGAATGTTTGGGAGAAAGTGTTCCATAAAAAACTTTTGATTCTTTCCTTCTAGACATACAATTACAGTAGTAATAAATTATAGGAAAATATGCAATAGAAATTACTAATTATATGGATTTTTTCTAAGAAATGTGTATAATTTGTTTTATAATTTCATATAATTTCATTTAAAAAAAATGACTGACAAAAATTTAAGTTAAACTCTAAAATGATTGTTTTTAATTTGGACTGTTACTGCTAATTTAGACTGTTATTGTTTGTACTATCAAGGCTTATTAGATCTCTTTCGAAATATGCATTGTATACACATGAATAAGTTTTTAAAAAATGTCAGTAAAATAAGCAGTTATTTAAATCTAAAGATTTTTTTCTGAAATTTAGTAGTTTTTATATATATAGGCCTGACCTTTTTATCTGTGGCGTTTTGTTTCACCATAGCACCTTAAATTGATGTGACTTCATTCTTATGGTGTCATGTTGCAGAAAAAAATCAGATTCTGTTATAAGAAAATCTCTTTTTTAGAAATTAAGTAATCTCATAGTTTTAAATCTTTTGAGCTATTAACAGAGTTAATAGTTTTATTCACCTGAAATAAGAAAGTTATTAAGGGTGTCTTTTCAGATGATTGTGCAATGTTTTCAAAAATTAATTTAAAATCATGAAAAATGAGATATGTAAAATTATTGATTTAAAAAGAACCTTTTCAACTAGAATTGTAAAGAACTAATTGATAATATATCTGAAAAGTTTCAAAGTATGGAATTGGATATTTATTCTATTGCATTATCATCCATTGCTGATGATAATTCTAGTACAGTATCATAATTAAATATATCACATCTTCTGAAGTTCAAGAAAAATTTCTTGACATGTAATCACTTGGAAAATGTTTTAAGATGTAAAATGTAAATAAAGATGTTTTAGAAAATTAGTTAATATATCTATAAATTAAAAATATAAATATTTATCAAGTTGTATGTTTCATGATTAATAGTGGTCCTACAATAACCAAAATTATTTTTAATTAAATTATTTTTCACTCATATTTCTCATGCAAATAAATTCGTTTTATTGCATTTTACATGATGGAGCTTTTGTTGCAAAATATTTAGAATTGGGACCACAACTAAAAAGTATAATAAATTTTGTAGTCATCAAAAAAAAAAAAAGACGCTTGTGATAATTTACGTAATTAAATTAGTATCATTCTTAATGAATCAAAGGGGACTAAATTAAGATGTTAATATGTTAATTAATTGAGACATAGTTAATTTCTTAAATTAATTTTTACGTTATGGGGTCTAGTTTTTTTTTTTTTTTTTTTTTTGTATGATTAGATAGAAAATAATCTAAGTTGTGTATATTTCAAATTTTGTTTGAATTTGATGATTAGTTCAACAGATATTCAGAAAGAATCTTAAGGAAACCATATATTAGATTTTTTTTTCCTTAGCGGTTCTTAATATTTTCCCCATTCTCAAATACTACATACTGATAGTTGAGACTTAATCTAGTATATAACATTTAAGATTTAGTGATTTTCAATTGGTAAGTTTAAACAGGAGTATTTCCTGACTATTCGATAGAATTACTTGCAATTCTGATTTTAGTAATTTTTTGCCATGAAGAACTCAAGTACTGTAGCACAAAAATTCAAGTATATAGTACAAAAAACTGCTTGTAAAAATCGCTTAAAAAGCACTTAATTTACCTTGAAAAATTAGAGTTACAATTCTTAATTTTCTTAAATCGCATGAAACCAAAATGAGCTAAAATAAACCTAAAATGTTATTTAAAAAAAGGTTTTCAAAAATTAATGAAAATTGGCTGTGTAATAAATTCCTCCATAAGTCTAAATGAAACTTCATTTAAAAGCTTCAATTAAACTTTATTCAAATTTTAATTCATTATTTAAGTAGATTTACATTTTGTAATCAAGGATTCCAAAACACTTACCATCAGAAGAGGTTGTTTCTGCACTAGATCTTACTGGTAAGGGCAATGAACTTTCACAAATGCTATTCTCATTCTGTGTAAATTTCTTTTTTCTAACAATGTTATTAGTAATTTAACTCATGTTTTTGTAGTTTATGATATCTAGACATACAGTTCTTCAACTCACTGAGTAATTTAACGACTCATTCAGAGTTAGGGTCATTAACAAAGAAATGATATTTTTAATTTACAGCTTTAGTTGAAGACCTTCTTGAACTAATTTTGAAGAGAAGGATTAGTTTTTGTTTCTCGTTATCACTTTCTGGACATGTTATAATATCTAAAATTAGTTTAATGATAATGTCACTTGAGACATCTTTAAGCAATGTATCTAAATTAAAATGACTCAAGATATTAAAGCAATCTCCACCAATTTCTTGTACCTAAGTAATGATTTCATTTGATAATGGCACTGCTTGAATATTTGGGTTGAATGTAAGGCATCCCAGCCTAATGTAATATGTATTTTTAAAAATTGCTATTTTGCCTTGATCTGATGGCTGAAGAAGGTTTGTTATATTAGGTGGAAAAAATACTACTTGAACATTTGTATGTTCTAATTAGAGATGATCTATGCATGGTCAATAAGTAGTAAATCTTTAAAATTGAGAGATTTTTCCTTCATACTGGCTTCCACTTCTTGTGCAAAGTAATTGTTGAACCATTGTGTAAAAAGAGGTGTCACCCAGGTTTTCGGGTTAGCCATACAATGCTCTGGCAATTTTTTTTTTTTTAATATTTGCCTTTTAATGTTTGTGATTTAAGATATATTTTTTTAAAAAGCAGTTTTAAATCTAATCTCTTGATGCAATGTTGTAAAGTAATATTACTCTACTTTGGTTCACACTTTTAGTCCACTTGCAGTTTTTTTTTTTTTTTTTTTTTTCTTTTGCTTTGTATGTGTAGTCAAGCATTTTCTATTTGTACTGTCCAGCCTGAACAGCATTAAATACTTGATTGGCATGATATCCCTCATCCTCAATAATTTTCACTAATGTCTGTCAAATTATTTTAGCTGCTCTTTCATCTGCAGATGCAGTCTTTCTTGTAATTTTGATATTAGGCATTCCTTTTTAAAAACTCAGTTATCCATTCTTTGCGAGCTGGAAACTCTTTACTAGTCTAAAAAATGGAGGTTGGAGACTCTGCTTCATTTATTTATGAAACAGAAGAGCTTTTTCCTGAAATAATTAACCACTAGCAGAAGTTTTTCTTTGAGTTAGTTCCTGAATCCACACTGTGGTTATTCTAATAATGTATCTCTTGAGTATGATATCAATTTGGCACTTAATTTCGTACCAGTAATGACGGGTTTCTTAATGGTTCTTTAGTTGATTCTCCTAAATTATTAATTATATTCCAATAGCAGTAAATTCTACTTCCTTTGCTAAGCAAAGTAGCAATTTTCAATGAATTTACTTGTCTTTGATAAGTTTTTTTTTCCTCTGAGCTGAATGAAATCCTAGAAAAAATCAGGAAAATTTAGACAAAAACATTAAGCTGGCATAAACCATTTTTAATGAAAAATTTAATCTCATTACACTTATTGTTTAAAAGTTACAATCCAAAATAATTGGATGTATACTTATTATTGCAAATTTAGATTAGCAAAATTTAAACTCTCTGTTATAAAAATCCACTAATTACCACTAATGATAAATTTAATTTTAGAACAATTGTTGCTTATTTTTTTCAATACTGAGCTCAGAATCATGTAATAGTGCCGCGTTGATAAGGGGGGGGGGAGTACTCAAATTTCTAAAGTTCAAATAAAATTTTCTATCCTTTGTATCCTTAAGATCACAACAAATTGAAATGCAGTAATTGTTTACTTATATTTATCTTTGAAATAAAAGTCTTTTGTTACCAATTAAATATTTTATTTCTTGTTGAAAATCACTTTATAGCAAGTTTAAATTACTTTTTTATTTAACTCATGCTCTTAATAATTATCAGAAGTTTTTGAATGATTCAAATGCCATGCATTGCAGGTGGTGCCATCTTTTGAGTTCTTTAATGTTATATGTCAGTGAAACAAATAGAGAGCTTTTTGAAGATTGTTTATATGCAAGTTTCCTAAACAAGCATATGTGTACCTGTTCAAGAATTTTTAGATGAAATGCAAACCTCTCGACTTTAAAATCACATAGAAAGGAACTGTACATTATGTAAAGTTTTGGTATATGTTACATTTCCCCTTTTCCCCATAATTGTATTTACTAATTTTTCTACAATTTTTAGTAATGAAATATATATATATATATATATATATATATATATATGTATACTGTTTGATGCAAAACGTAATAAAAAATAACTAGTAAAAAAAAATTCATAGTGTCGAGTGTCTGATATACTCATTTTAACATTACAGGATCTGTATTTAAGCCTTCATAACTTAAAAACTTTCAAGTCAAATTTTACAAAATTTGAAGTGTAGATTAATTTCGAGAGGAAAAATCAGATGAACTGGGAAAGTAAGATATCTGTTCTTAAAAATTCTTTGTAAAAGTTAACCTTGTTAATTAATTTTATTAATACCAAGATTCAGCTCTTTGTTAGCCATGTAGAATCATGCCAGTTTTATCAGGATATGGTGATATTTGCAAAAGTTATTTTTTTTCTGTATGCTTGTGGTCATGGCCGCAAACTCACGGCGACTTTCGTCGAGTCGCTGGTTCGGGCCTTGATGCCACTAAAAGACCTGCCGTGTAGCCGGGGCTGATGCACGTTAAATCTGTCGGGACATAAAATCTTCCAGTTGGTGTGGTGCGGAAGTTAGGAGAGGGGTGCCAACTCAGGTGTCGTCCTCGTCACTTGACCTGGGTTCAAAATTTCAAGGTCCGTCACCAATAGCCCTTGTGTTGCTTCTAGTGCTACATTAATAAAACCAAACCAATTCACGACTGTATGAATAAGGAATTTAATAAGATCAGTTCAGACTGTTTTAAATATTGTGAGAAATGGGTTCTTCATAAAATTATTTAATTTCATTTTGTATGTGCAAGATTCCAAAGAGGAAAGCATTAAAATGATGTTCCTTCATGAAAAGAAATGAAAGTTTCTTAAAATCTAAAATTTTCATTGGGAAAGATGTAGCTGATAATTTTTGTAAGTTGGATCTAAAATAACTGGAAATGGAACATGTAGCTTTACAATAATCAAAAGGGATTACATTTTAGCAGAAATAGTATTTTGATAGAACTATTTAAAAAAAATAAATTTATTGATTTTAGAAAATTTAAGAAATTACTGATTGAACCCTCCAGATCTTGCGAATATATATATATATATGTGTGAGAATGATGGCTCTGTAATTTTAATTTCCTGTACGAGCCAACTTCTAGATCCTTAAAAAATGTAAAAGATGATGACATGGGTTTTGTGTCCAATAAGAGAGTCGAAAGTATTAGATGATAAACAAAAATGTTTCTAATGAATAATCATTAATTTCTTGAGTCTTCAAATTACTTTTATAACTTTTTCTGATTAGAAAATCTACTCTGAAACTTTATTTGATTTTCTAAAACTGTGGCTAACTTTTATTTCCATTCATAATTGTATGGAAATAAAAAAAAATTCCAAGTACGATTTTAAAAAAATAAGTTGTAGATTGTTTTTGAGTCATATTTTTTTCTATCAGTATGCTTAGTAAAAAAAAATTATATCTGTAATCTGAAGGCCACAGTTTTTTCTGTGTATGCATTGCTTTCAACAAGTATCACTAAAATATTTTCAAGCCATTGTGGTTAATTGAAAAGGAATTGAGAAATTTTTGTGAAAGGTTAGGATAATTTCCAAGAAAAGTGGATTAGATTTATGCATCATTTAATATTATATAATAATTTCTTATTGATAAGTGAATTTATTGCAAAAGGAATATCTAAACTCATTGGAATCTAATGCTCAAGTGGTAATGTCTTCAATCAGAATAATGTATGACAAAAATGAACCTTACTTCAATAAAACTAACCACACATTTGGTTCATTTAAGTGAATTTTTGGTAAGTATAGGCATCATGGCCCCGAGGCACCCTATTAATCTTTTTATTTCCTATGGGGTTTACTGTCTTTGGTAAACATGGGTGACGCACCCCTGAGTTACCGTAGCAATCCTTCTCTATTTTCGACCCTCCTTCTTGTCAACTAATTTTTGTCTTTTTTCCCCCCCCAATTTCTTCATGTTTAGCCTACAGTTAAATTTTGTTTGGTGCAGCATAGCCACATCTGGCTCTTGTGCCAATAAACTTAACATTCACTTACTCACCATTTAAGTGAGTATAGAATGTATTTCCTTCTTTATTTCTTTTAGGAATATAAGAAAAGTCTTTCCTTAGATTCCTAAATTATAGTAACGGTTAAATATACTTGTTTCAACTTTCTCAAATTTGCAAAGATGACCGGTAATGACTGAAATTTAACCTCTTTCATAGCAGCAAGACCTTTATTGCTATGCTTCTACTAAACATATTTTTAGTCTTTTTGTTGTGTTAACAAGATATATTGTCTTTAGAATTGAGACAGAATCAATTTGTCTGAATTATTTTTCTGTAACTAAGTTTTAGATATATAAAATAAATATTTCAAGCAGGAATATTATTATGTAATTTAATCTGTTAAATTTCATAGTGTTTATATATTTTTTGGTAAATGCAATTTGAAAATAATCTTCATATTACTTTTTCATAAATAGATCGCTAATTTATAGAAATTTAACAAATTCTTTCAAAATGCTTATTCTTTGTTGGGTTTCCATGGCTCTTGCCACTACTTGCAGAACCTCTGAGAAGGCTTTAGTTATTATCTGTGTTTCCTACATTTAAAGATAATTGTATTATTTTTTTATGTTACAGATGTTGATCATATGAGTGTTCTTGATATTTCTTAAGTCATCTGTCATTATTCACAGTGAAGTTTTTGAAATGACAATGTTGTATAATTATAATTCTTATGCACTGTGTGGTTACTTTTGTAATTTTCTCTTTTTAGGGCTATTATTAATCATTTTACCCCAAAGATTGAGTCTGTATTAGCTGATAATGGTTTATCTGCTTTAACAGAAGATCAGGTATTGTCATTTAATGACTGTTACGTATCTCCTTTTTACTGATAAGCCTACTAAAAGTTTAATTTTCTTTTCTTTTTCTTTGTTTAATATAAACTTAGCAAAATATAAACTTGAACATCACTGATTTTAGATAGCTTGGATTTACAACTACTCTACTACTGTGACTTTAATTCACTAAGTATAAATTTGTTTCTCGGGGTCAAGCAATCAACTCTTTGTTTTATTTGAATATTATGAAACATTTAAGAGAAGTAGTGCAAAGAAAGAATGTGAAAACAATGCATTCATTCTTCATCTTAATAATACAAATAAACATGTTACTCCTGCTCTCATCTATATGCAGTGTTTTACCAAATACTAAATTACTCATATTCCACAGTTGCCCTGTCTCCAAATTTGTTCCATGTATAATATAAGTTCTGGTGTATTTCTGCTTAGTGTTTCCTTCAAAAAAGTAGAATGCAATTAGGAATAATTTGAAAAAGCTATACCACTCCATTAGTTTAAAGCAGTGACTTGAAATTTGTGGACGAACTTTGGAGTCGGCTTACAGTTGTTATTGTTAAGTGTTCACAATGCCAATGAAGTAAAAATGAACCTTATCGCTCCACATAATTTGCTTATACCATATATCATCCATAAATATTATAACTTATATTTTCCACGTATCTGGATAACCAAGTTATAATTTTTGTATATGGAATATCTCATACGGATATGAAATATTCCATGTACAATATTTTTTTCAATAAGTCGAAAATGGTTTGTTTAAAGCCTGTAATATTGCAAATGCTTTTCCTGTTAATTATTCTGTGACTGCAATTACTATTTCCTTCTCTGCATCCTAATTTGGGTTTCTGGTACTGTCCTCGTGGCAAAAGGCAGTTTTTTCAATCTCTTTTTGAAACGCAAGATCATTTATTAAAAGTTTGTTACTGTCAAAGGTTCTATGCAAATTCTTGATCTCTTTAAATGCCTTAAGTGCTGCAAATATATTGCTGTTTTGTTAGTAAAGAAGTTTTGTGGTGGAGTTAAAATAATTCACAGTAAATTGTAGTAATAGAGGTAGGTAATAGATAACTGGTCATGTTAATTTGCTTAATGTTTCTTTGTATAGGCAGAAGATTTTAGATGTGATTTTATGCAAATTACCTGCACTACTTATTAAATCTGTATTCACATGTTGTTTCACGTCTAGATATTGTATAGAACTTTTATCTTGGGAATATTTGTGAAATGTTCTTCAGTATGCAAATTACCTGCCTTAAAGCACCATTTACTCTTAGCTGTTACAAGAGAATCAGTTGTTTTTATTTCTTAAGTCAAAACGTCCTATTCATGAAATTATGCGAAATAAATTTAAAAGAAATTCACCAGAGTAGATTTTACAACAGAAAGGTCAACACCTCCTGTGATCACGATAAACTTAGTGGTATTGTTTTCATTGAGTCGTGGGTTCGAGTTCTCTGATGCACATTAAATCGGTCGAGGTCCCAAGTCATCTCATGGCATGGTGTGAAAGTTTTGAGAGGAAGCACCACCTGAGGTGTCGTCCTAATTGCTTGAACAAAACCAAAAGCCCTTGTGTTGCTTCTCAGTGCAACATTAATAAGCAATCACTAAGCACTTCCTGTGTAATTTCAATATCCTTGTATATTGATGAGGGCTTACATTCGCATACTTTAATCTAATTTATATAAAAATACTTGTCTTGGAGACTCTCCATCTAGAGATAGCAATTGCAAAAAAAAAAAAACAGAGATTGATTAATCTGTGAATGGAATACGAATACACAATTTTGAAATAATTTGAGACTTATTAGATCATTTAAGTGACGGACCAAATGTATCATAGAACTATGCTTGTAAATGATTTTTACTACCACCCTAGTAGCTTTGAATTTCATTATTGCAGGAAGTAAGAAATTTGGTCTACCGGAAAGCTTTGTCCATTTCTGTCTTCATTTATCAGCTAATCGTGTGCTTCAAAGTCGTCTTAAAGACATTTTAAAGTTTCTTAAATAATTGAATCTTTTTTTTTTTCTTTTGCAATTTTAAGTTAAATGGCCAGTCAAATACCAGAAGTACACATGTGACATTATATGCCTTTTGAGTTACATAAGGGTAGTAACGCAACGGATGCTACCCAAAAGAATTGCGATGTTTTTCCAGACGCATTAGACGTTCATAAAAACCAAAAGTTATTCTCTAAGTTCAAATCTGGTGTTTTCGATCTTTCCTACTCTTACCGACGTGGAAGACAAACAACTTTAGATAATGATATGCTCAGGGTGGAAGTGGAAGCAAATCCGTGTCAGACAATCCAGGAACAGTCAAAACACTCTTAACCAACCTTGGTCAAACATCCAAAAACATTTCTAGATGATTGGTAAAGTAAGCAGAGCAGATGTTTGGGTGCTGTATAATCTGTCCGAAGGAAACAAAGCAAAACCGATCCACCACATGCAACTTATTGCTTCAGCTGTACAATACAGAAGCGTTTTTTGATCGTTTGATCACTGCAGATGAAAAATGGGTTCTTTATGATAATCCAAAACCGCAATAGGTAGTAGCTTTATCCAAATGAATCGCCAAGAAGTACAGCTAAGGCGCTTTTTCTGTATTTGGTGGAGTATTCGCCGGGTCGTGCATTTTGAAGTGCTAAAACCTAGACAAACTGTGAATTCAGACCTTTACTGTGAATAATTGGATCGAGTAAATCAATCTTTAATTGAAATGTGCCCAGCGATTATCAACAGAAAAGGTGTTTTACTGCAACATGATAATGCAAGACCGCAATTGCACTAGATGAACCTTGGAAAAAAATTAATGAATTGGGGTGGGAGGTTTTGCCTCACCCACCATACTCGCCTGATATTGCGCTATCAAATTTCCATTTATTCCGATCACTACAACATTTTCCAAGTGGCAAAAAATTTGAAAATTCAGATGATGTCCAAAATACCATCTCCAGATATTTTTCTTAAAAACCAATTGAATGTTATCGATCCGGCAATAAAAATTTCTACCCTAGATGACAAAAGGTTGTTGATAACAAGGGTGATTACATCATTGATTAAAAGTAAAAACTTATCTGTTTGAATTTAATGAAGTAAAATGACATTACTTTGCGCAATATATATTCATAATGTTCTAAATATTGCAATGTGACATGTAAGATGTCATCTGGTGAATTTTTTTTCTCTCAAATAGTAAATGGAATCTTTGTAAACTTTGTATTACATTTTATTCATATAGTTTTTTTTTTTTTTTTTTAAATTAGCATTGTAAGTTTGACAAATATCGTTTGTCTTCAAGTCTTAAATTTATGTAGCTGATAAAATTGCTTTTTTTGGTCTTGTTTATTTATGAGTATCATAAGAATTTATTTAAAATTTCTTTTACATTCAAATTTTAGGTATTGGATGTTGTGAAAAGCAATTATGATACTCTTACTTTAAAACTGTATGATAATCTTGATCAGTATGAAAAATACACTGAAAAACCTATAGAAACGGCATTCTTCACTCCTTTGGTAAGTGTTATGATCAACATTTCAAGTCTTTTTTTTCCCCCTTACAAAAAAAATTAGTTTTTACATTCCCTCATTTTTACAAATTGATTTCATAAACACTTTATTTTGTACTATTAAGATTATTTCAAACATTATGTAACCCACAATATCCAATTTTACAAGGAAGCATTTGAAAAAGTTATCTCTCCTCTTGAAGTTATCTAGTCTTCAGTATAACACATTGGTATTGAGAAACTTTTTATTATTCATTTTAATGAAATTAGGTATATATGCAGATTGATAAAATACACTATACTATGGTTATTGCATATACTGATGATTCTGTGTATGGTTTATCAGCTCAACATTGTCTAAAATAACGGTTGCAAGATGGAACAAAAACTGGTTAATAAGGAGTATGGTCTCCTCTTGCAATTGTTCAGCTTTCACAATGTAAGTTCATACTTGAAATTAGGCAGTTAATCAGTCCTACTCT
Organism: Nephila pilipes; assembly: GCA_019974015.1. Taxonomy (NCBI): domain Eukaryota; kingdom Metazoa; phylum Arthropoda; class Arachnida; order Araneae; family Nephilidae; genus Nephila; species Nephila pilipes. Next base: position 746,600 of record BMAW01069546.1, read on the forward strand.
TCCAGCAATGCTGTTTTTATGGACTGGATGGTTTGAGGAGGGGGAAGTCAATAGCAATTGCTATCCCAAGGACAACTCAAGTATTCTGTTTAAGATTTTGATGCAGAAATTTTCTTGGCCAATCCATCTGGCATAGACTTGTACTTTCCTGGAATTCATCAATCAGATGAGCCTTATATCTATTAGCATTGTTATCCATAAAAATGAAATCGGGCAATTACACACCAGAAGTCGAAAACATAAGTCTCTTAAGTTTATTCCTATACCTTATTGCAGTCACAGAGCCTCTTTCAAAGACATTGGAAGTCTGTGCTCTTGTCAAACATGATGCCTGCCCAGATCATAAAACTTCCACTACATCATCTATGTTTTTTTTTGTTTGTTTGTTTGTTTGTTTTGAATGTTGGAGATCATTAATTGGTCCCTGGATCTCTCCCTATAAAGGTACATAGAGAATCAGTACTTTGACTGAATCTAGACTTGCTCGTAAGTGAATAGAATAGTAACCTACTGATCCCAGCTCATATGTCAATGTTCTATGCACCATGTTAAATGAGCTCTTGTGAGTAGGATGCAAACAGCAGGTCTTGAAAATTGACCTCTCCCCTGTAGTTTTCTGAAAACAGTAGTCCTTGAAAGTTGGGTTCTGGAGCCTGCATGAAGTCAACAAGAGAACTGAATTTCCCCCTCTGTTTTGCTTCACTGTAATGCTCAAATATCGATTTTAATATTCTACTGTGGCTCTTGGATGACATTCTGCTTGTAGATCCTGTCTTATATTTTCTCCATATATTACATTCTAGCAATCTATACTTGAGACTGCATGCCTCAAGTCTCCTGACACTTCACATCTTATTCCATTATTGAAATGCCTTTGGTTGTTTATGTAACGTCTTATTTTTGAATTTGTGATTTGTTTTAATGTAATTTTATTTGAATGTGAACAAAGAATGAGCAGAAAATAACATGGGTTCTTACATAGAAATACATGTGCACAACCTACACACTCCTGTATGCTGACGTAATTCAAACTAAACATTTGCATCTTTGTTTGGAAGCCTTATTTTAACCTTCAATCTGTACCTACTGAGAAATTCGATTGTATGTGCAAAGTCACATAATCTGTGAAGTTATGATCACATATAAAAATCCTGCAGACGTTTCAGTAATTTAACTAAAGCTAATAGAAATCCTCTCCTTAACCTATTACAACGTTTAGAAACTAATTTGTAAAAAACGTTTGTAAACCTGGGACAATATTAGCAGTTGCTTAATTTTTTTTCAAATCTTTTGCACAAGCCTTCAAGTTGTTATTGATATTCTATTCCTTTCTACAATATCTGGGATGGAAACTAGATTTCTAAATTGAGAACTTTTATTTTCATCAAATTCATAGAAGAAAATTATAGCTACATTATCCAGTAACCACAATAAATTCTCATAAAAAAATTTCTGTTCTTATTCTACAGCAATTATTCTCAACCACTGTGCAATGTAGTTTGATGAGCCTCTTGATTCTTAAAGTTCTTTAAGTATAAAGATAAAAATCAATCAAAACATCATTCAATTAGCCAAGTAAAATTCTTTTAAACTTATCTTATTGTTACTGTGGCAAAAAAAAAAAAAACGTTGAAAATCACTGTTTTACAAATTATATTTATTAACAATTTATTTCTAAAAAAATTCCAATCATGATCTGCATAGATATCATGAATACTGAAAATATTAACTATATGTTTAAAATGTGTAGATACTTTTTTTTATGTTTTATGCATTTGATAGATATCTTTCTTTTAATTTTAATAAAATTTTCCATTAAGAGAAATTTGCATAAAAATTGATTTGTTCATTTGACATAAATGGCATTTAAGCATTAAAGGTAAAGTTTTAAATTAAAATCTAATATTAAATAAGAAGCTTTTTGGATTCTAAAAGTTATAAAACCACAAATTTCATTGAATTTCTTAACTCTTCGAAAATATAAATAATGAATTTTTCTATCAAATCTTTCAAACATCAATTCTATAATAAGCACAGAAACATTTAAAAATGTTAATAAGAAAATTTTACTTAATGATATCTCTTCCTCTTTTAGGTTCGGAGCATTATCACTGAATACAGGCTGTCTTTGAGCTTTAAATCTTCAGATATGCAAAAAATTATAAAGGATTTTTCCACAATAAGTTGAATGTGTGCTGACTAATAACAAGAGTACAAACTGAATAGTCATGGATCAGAACAATGGGTTTTATTTCATTAGAGATTCATTAATGATGAAATATTTTACGAATAAATGACATTTCATATAGTTTTACATATTTTTTAGAAGAATTCTCACTTTAAAAGCAAATGTTTTTTTTTTTTTTTTCCCTCTCAAAAAAAAAATCAAATATAAGAAAAGTTAGAAAATGGATTAACTACCTATGTTAAGAGTCGGCAACATCTTGTCCTCAGTCCTTTTGAAATGTGTTTTATAAGAGCACAAGTCTTCTGTTGATGTACTTCCTATTTTTCTTCATTTTCAAATATATCATTATTTATTAACGAATAGTATGCGAGATTGTATTTGAGCTGTGATTTGTTACAGCTGAACCTATATCATATTTTTTTTCTGTTCTAAGTGTTCCTATTTAATTTTATGTCTTTAAGTATAACACATAAATTAAGTAGATTTTCATAGGTAGTATAGACATTAAAATTTTGTGTTTGTTTAAAGTTCTTTGGTTTGTTGCCATATTTTTGTCGCACTTTTAATTTCATATATATATATTTAATAGCTTATTGGTATCAAAAACAATTGCTCCAAAAGTAGTCAACTTATTCGTTAATGATTCTGTGGTTTTTGCTATGTATATATATATATTACACATTTAAATATAATTTATTTAAATTATATCTTAGATTGTGCAATAAGTTAGCTGAAAATTTATAGTGCCTAATTTAGCATTAAATTTATGCTTAAAATGATAATAACATGTAATTTAATTAAATCAAAGATAATGTTATGTTTTTTTTTAAAAAAATTTTTTATTTATTTATGCATAGATAATTTTGTTTTGTATAGATATTTTAAATCATGATTATTTTTATATATTGCAACATTACAATCTGAAGATTAAGCACCCATTAACAAAGAAGTTGCCGACTTCTGGCAAGTATAAATGCAACAGATTGTTTAATAATGTAAAACAAGAGGAAATCAATGTGTATTGTATTGAAATATTGGCAGAGGTTTTCTAATTTATGTTTTCCTTTACACAGCAGTTTAAGCTTAATGTTTCCAATATTCTTGGAAATCTGTCTATTCTTTCAATAAAATGTATTTTTAACTTTGTGATGGCTTGGTGCTCTTTTTTTCCTAAATTGTTGCATTTTTAAATTATATGTGATGAATATCAATGGTTTTATAGTGATTTGAAAGCCAGTATATTTAAAATTATTTTATTTACATCTAAAAGAAGAATTAAATATTTTTTCTAATAATATTTTTAATTTTCTTTTCATTGTATCAGGATAGCGTTTTGAAAATTTATTGAGTACTTCGCTGAAACACTGCAATCAAACATTCTCTGGTTCAAATAAACTTCTAAATAACAATTACTTTTTTATAACTGTTTTGTACATTAATAATTATGTTTTATTTCTCATTATAATGTGACCACAATTAGAAGATATTTATCTGTGCTCCTTATAAAATTGAGTCCTTTTTCTTTTTTGAAGAGTGTTAGTGTTTGCAATTAAATCTGAGAGTAATGTTTTATAATTTTTTGCGTTCTTTTTCAATCATGGGGTGATTTTTTTTTTTTTTTTCTTTTAACACTGCTTTTAAGGCATTTCATTGAGGACATTGACGTCATCATTGTCTAGCATACTATTTAAATTCTTTTGAGTCCTACAAACCAAGCCCTTATTTGACCTTTATTTGTCTGTAGATGATTGATTTTTGCTTGCTATTTTATTATTTTTCTTCACTTTAAAATTTGTTAGCTATTAGGTATGATTTTATAAGTATAATTTATTAACAATATGAATCACATTAAAGAGAGAAAAATAAATCCTCACACTTTCATTTACGTTTCGTTTCGTACTTAGACTGCATGTTAATTACAGGAACTATTCATAAAATTTTGATGAAAGTTATGGAATGCTTGAATATACAAGCTATGAAATCTGAATTTAAAGTAAAATTTTGATTTGAATATAAAATATTTTCTTAATTACTGTTAGTTGTTTTCTTTTTGAGTAACACTGAATAATTTTTAAGAGTTTAATTATATCTGCTAAGCAATGAAAAAAGAATATTTCCATGAATATCTTTTTGTTGATTAGGGCAGCTGTTTGGATTCTGAAGAAGCGTTAATTACTAACAAAAGTTTCACATGATTAATTTAAAATAAGTCTTTAGATAACATTCTATACAAAACATATTTAATCAGTTTCCTATTTTAACTTCTATCTGTAATGATGATTGGTTTCAAATGGTATCCCCTTTCATTAAGATTTCCAAACAGCAATAGAGAAGTTGGGATAGTTTTAGAACATTGAGAGTCCTGTGTGTTTTGCTTATATTCTCATTAAGACAAAGTAACAAATTTGTAATTAGTAAATTGTATTAAAAAGCTCAAATTAATGATAAGTTAATTTTATTTCTCATCTAAAGTGAAACGAATCACTTCATAATCCATTGTCAAAAAAATTGTAGTCTAATTTCAGGGAATTGGAGATCTAAGATTAGGGAATTTGGTTCTAAATGAAAGCATGTGGTGTTGTGAAATTAATAAAGGTAAAAGAACCCAGAATTATTATTTAGATTACTATCTTTATCATCTTTTTCAAACTCTGGTGCAGAACATTTTATAAAACTTCACAGTTGATTCATTTATCTTGAAGTACGTTTCAGAATATTTAATTAAATTAATCCTCCCCCATGTTGTTGGAAATTACTTGGGAAGAAATCAAAAGCCTATCTTGTGCGAAGTATTAGTTACATTTTTTTTTTCTTTCTGTACGTAGTTTGTGTTCCTTTCCTTCTTTCTCGCTTTTATATTATATGTTTGATGCTGCTATGGACAGCGGCCATAATTTACGAGTTTCCTATTTTATAAATTAAAGTTAACCTTCTCATTTTAATATTTAAATTTATTATTTTTTTTAATTTTAAATTGTTCCATAATTAATTTTCAAAATTAGGGATCAAAGCGTAAAAGGCCTGGGAATTCTGCCTACGGCATAAAGTTACGTGGTTCCTATTTAAGAAAAATTAAATTAAACCCTCATCTTAATTTAGGGGAAAGAGTACTTAATCTAAAGAAAAAGTTTCTTGTGATTGATTTTTTGTCCTAAAAAGAAAGAGCGCAAAAACTTTCAGTAAAGATGGTGATGGTGAGAAAATGCCAGCCGAAAGAGTTGATTCTCCAAGAAATACCAACGCGATTCGACGAAAAGGAGGCACTGGTCGCGGTTACCTAGTGGTCACCCTCGTGGCCGGCGGTTTTCGTTCAATGACTGGTCCGATCCTTTGCCTCTAAAGACCCGCCGTTGCTGATGCACGTTAAATCTGTCGGGGCACAAAGTCCTCCCATTAGTGTGGTGTGGAAGTTAGGAGAGGGGGTGCCAGCTCAGGTGTCGTCCTCGTCACTTGACCGAGGTCCGTCGCCAAAAGCCCTCGTGTTGCTTCTAATGCGACGTCAATAAAAACTAAACTAAACTCGATTTGCGCTAACACGCAATTGGTCTCCCTGGAGAACCGAGAGAGGTGGGTGTGGTTTCAGAAGCGCATCTCACCGGAGGTGACGTCTGCTGAAGCCCACACTGATTTTACAAGATGAGGGATTTGTTTTAAAAAATTTGTACAGTATTAAAATAATTCCGTAGATGACGTAGGTCCTTTAAAGAAGAATGAATTTGTTTGAAAAAAATTGGGAGAAACGCGAGAGGTTGAGAGTTATTTAGAAGGGCGTAGACAGTAAGAAGCTGTTTCTCGTGCTGCCCTCTATGGAGGAAAGAAGCTATAAAGACTGAATTTTTAATTAATTCCAATGAAATAATGTGGAAAATAGTTTATTTTATAGAAATTGAAGAAAATTAATTTCCATATTCCTTTTAAGTACCGGGAAGTGATGATAATTATGCTCCAAAGCTGCTCTAGGTCTTTTTTGAGAGCATGGAAGCGATGGATCGTAATCAGGAAGATTTTGTAAGAGATCATTAGGGATTTTAAGGGGGAAATTTTGGATTTATTTATTTTTTAAATTCAAGGATTGGTTCTACTTTGAGATCTCTGTGTAGGATTTCGTTCCAGACGTACCTGCAACAGTTGGTAATTTTACGGAGGTGCATGTTTTGAAAGACGTGCAATTTCTTTAGGTGTATTGTTGCGGCGCTCGCCCAGTTGGGCGAAGCTTACAACGTGATTGGTCGCAGGATGGATTTGTAGAGCAGAAGCTTATGTCTCATCTTCAGCTTGCTCTATTGAGAAATCAAGCGTTGTGAGTTTTCTAGTTATTTCGATCGCTTTTTGATGAACGGAAGGATATGGTGGGCAAAATTTTATTTGGCGACAAAAACCAACCTAAGGTACTTGTATTCAGTGACCCAAGGGACTGGCTGATAGAATATGGTGACAACAGGTAAATTTCCGATGCACCGTTGTCTCATAAAGACGAGGCGTGCGCTTTTTGATGCTTTAACCTTAATTTTCCAGTCAATGAGCCAGAGTTGAAAACGAGAGACGTACCTCTGCAATCGTGAAATGAATTTTTGATTGCAGATGGTTTGAGTCATAATAGCAGTGTCGTCCACATACATTGCTTAGTGAACATTTACGGCCTTCAGAATATCGTTATGTACAAATTAAATAATTTGGATGATAAAAGGCTTCCTTCAGTTACCCCAGAATGAATGGGGCGGAGGGAGGAGACTGCATTGTCCACTCGTACTCGAAAACTTCTAGAATCGAGATACGAATGTAGGATTTCGATTAGTTGGTCCGAAATTCCAAGTCTCATCATCTTGGAACAGCATAGTGACTCTGAGTAACTGAGTTGTTGTAGAGCACTTTGTAACAAAGCCATGCTGCTCTGGAATAATGATATTCCTGGCTAAGCAGAATTGGTTCAGGCGTTTCAATAAACGAACTCGTATATTTTGCTCAAATTACTGAGTAATGAGATTGGATGGTAATTTTGAGGATTTGAGTCACATCAGAATTTGGCTTTAGTATGAGGACAACCACGGTGATCCTCTAAGCCTTTGGGAAGTTGCAGTTCTTCATTAAAAAATTTTAGAAACAGCGTAATTATAAAAATAATTTTGAGGGATAAGTTTTTAAGGATGCGATTTGAAATATTGGTCGAATCCAGAGGCTTTTTTCACTTTGAGAATTATTATGTAATCCAGAATTTCTCTGGTTTGAATGCATTTCAGATCGAGACAGTTTGGAGCTTCGAGGAAATTCTTAATTTTCCTTTCTGTCTGTGCCGATAATCTAGGATTATCCACTTCGTGATTTGGTTCGAATTGACTTTGAAGGCTGTCAGCAATAACTTCCATCTTTTCAATAGGAGCTATAGCAACACTGCAAATGCGCTTTTCTCTAAGTGGCGGATTGTCATAAAAAGGCTTTCTGAGGAGGGAGGTTGCTCTCTAAAGAGTATTGTTATTGTTATTAGGTGAGTGTGCCTCAATGTGACTTTACCATCTTTTTTGGGAAAAGTGTTTAATATCTCTCTTGATCTCATGACTGAGTGTGCAGAGCTCAGATTTTAGTTTCGAATCTCTAGACGTTTTCCAAAACCTCGGCACACGGTTTCTGTGGCAAATTTTAGCTCTTAATTTCAGGAGGGGAGGAGGTTTAAATTTTGGTTTCGAGGCTGCCACGAGGACTTCGGAGAAAATTTCTCCGAACCATTTGTCTGAATTTTCAGAGAATTGGAAGAGCCTTCGAGTTTTAAGATAAATCTAAAATTCTCCCAGTCGGTGGAGAGTCGCTCTGATTTCATTAAAGCAGAGTTTGTGTTCAGAGTTAAAATGACCGGTAAATAATCTGATTCCAGATCATTTATAACTGATGTCAAAACTGAAGGGGATGTTTTTGAATACTGCTAGATCAATAATAGAGTCTTCAGCTTCCGGTCTCTAGAGAGGGTTCAAATGTGTAGGAGTGTACGGTGCCACCATCTTAACCTTTGAATTTCTGTTAACGATATTTTTGAGTGCGAATCCAAAATTATTTGATCTAGCATTGTTCCACATTTTGTCTCTAACGTTAAAATCACTAGCAAGTATGATATTTTGGCCAGAATTTTTTGAAAATCTGACTCCAGAAACTTATTATTATGACGATGGGTGTTTCGCACATTTGAAGAAATTATGCGAAGCGGAGGGAAGTTATTAATTTTGATTTCAATGGCGATCGCATCGATATATTGCACAAGGACTCTGCTGAGATTAATAATTGTTTTGCAATATATAGCAGTGCCTCTATCTATACGTGGAGTTATGGTAATTCTATCGTCTTTATGAAGTCGATAGTTGGCGATTTGGGGTTCATGCCCCGGTTGGAGCTTTGTTTTCCGAACCAAAAACAGATCAAGATTCTGCTATGAGACGAAGTCGCAGAATTCGTTTATTTTGGAACGCAGACCATTTGCGTTCCAGAAACCAGTTGTAAGAGAGTGCACGTCTCTATTGAATGTTAATTTTGTTGAGGGACTCGGAATTTACACCCGTTTTTAATTGTGATGTAAGCTTCGAAAATGATGCTGGCTTTGTCGTCGGGTTCACAGACCTGTTTTAAGAGTAGGAAAAGCCTCCCGAAATGCTCTTGAGAGCAATTGCTTGTCAACATTGTTATCTGTTGAGATTTCTAAAACTGCCGAAAAAAGTGAGGAAAAATTTTGATCATTTGCTTTTACTTAGGTTTCAAAATTTTGAAGTTCCCCTAGTGAGAGGTTGCTGTTTCTTGGTTTGTCCGGAGACAATTTCAAAATACTTGACTGAGGGGGGGGGTGATAGTTCGATAGCTATTTAGAGGACCCTGGGTCTTGGTTTCAGCATTTAACTTTTTGGAATCGGGCATTTTATTTTGCCTAAAAGGCTTATTTTTGTAAATTTTGGCGACCATTTTTGCCCTTGGGGAATCTGGGGCAATGGAGTCAATTCGCTGTATGCTCTCCTCTGCAATTTGCACACCTAAGTGGTGAATCAAAGTCCGAAGGACAATCCTTGTCTCTGTGAGATCCTTCACACTTAACACAGTTTATAGGTAAATGGCAGACCTAACTAGAGTGGAAGAATCCTTGGCATCGCCAATATTGATTTGGGAGGCCTTGATTTCCACGATATTTTTCAATGGAGATTTGCGTGTCAAACATCTCCGTGAATTCGTAAATGAGTTAAGCCGAAAGGTTCCTGGGAATTCAGTGAAGACTGTTGAAATGCTGGAAGAAAAAGTGATGAGAGACCAGATTGCCATTGGACGCTTCGCAAACAAGCTGACGAAACGACAACCGCATTGGCCCAAACGTCAAAGGGGGCAGGACTTCAGATCAGAGTCAGGGGGAAATGTTGCAACACCAGATTTTTTTTTGTTGTCCGTGGAAAATAGAGAGGTTTTTTAAATACAAAAAAGATGTTACTTTAATTGAAATTAATTTTAAGTGTCGATGCTCGACACCAAAGTTTGAGGTTTAAAAACCGAAAAGGTTGTGGATTTTTTTAGCGCGAGATGAATGATGCCGAAAAAGAGAGAATTATTCAGATCGCCTTGTGTTTGTGACGAACCCTGATGAGAGTTAAAGGCTATAAGAGATTGAAAATTAGAAAACTTTTATTTTAAAGGCTTTTGATGGGATTGGGAGAGTTTATTGGTCTTAGGAAGTTACCGAAAACTATCACGATGCACATCATAACATTATTTGGGAGAATTAAGTGTGTTTGATGGTTAATAATTATAAACGCGCAGGGCTCTATCTAATGAGTTATTTTATTAAATCCGCAGTCTTTTTAGGACTGGGAAGTGTTGAAAATTGTGGCCTAAAGCTTTTCTAGGAAGTTGGAACTCCTGGATCATATTCTGGAAAAATTTTAAGTAATTAATTAGGGAATTTATGGAATCCTTTTGAAGAAATTTAGAGATTGCTTTTTAATGAACTTAAAAGTGGTTCTATTTTTAAATCATTATACAGGACTTCGTTTCGGACAAACAAAGAAGCATTGGCAATTTTTCTAAGTTGGATGTTTAGAAAGAGGGTAGTCGTTTCAGTTGTGAAGTTGCAGCCTGTCTCTCAGGTAGGCGAGGCATACGACATGATTGATTTCAGTATTGATTTATGGAGCAGAATTTTGTTCCTGATCACCAACTTATTCTTATGAGAAATTAAAAGAGTGAGCAATCAGCTCATTCCTGCAGCATTCCTATGGACTTCCCGGTTGTGGTGGGTAAAGGTTAATTTTGAGTCTAGAAACAACCCTAGGTGCTTGTAATCAGCAACCCAGGGGACGAGTTGATCAAAAATAGAGAATGTGGGCAGATTGTCAATGCACCGTTGTTTTGTAATGAAGAGGAAAGCGCTTCTATATGCATTGACTTTAATTTTCCAGCCAATGAGCCAGAGATGTTATTCTGCAATCTATTCATAATTTTCTGATTGCAGATGTTTTGGGACATGATGACATTATCGTCGACATACACTGCCAAATGAATATTTGCAGCCTCAGGAATGTCATTTTCGTAAAGGGAAAATAATTGGGGGGAATAAAATACTCCCTTGAGGTACACCACTGAGGATTGGTCTGGGAGAGGAGACTGTGTTTTCAACTCACATCCAAAAACTACAAGAGTCGAAGAACAAATGAATAATTTTGACTAATGAACCGAAATTTCAAATTGCATCAGCTTGGATATCTAGTCTTCACGCCAAATTTATTGAACGTCTTAGCAATATCTATAAAAAGCATACCTGGGACTAGATTTTTTGAAAAGTCATGCTGAACCTGTATAATGACTGAGTTACTGCTTAGCACTTTGGCACAAAGCCATGCTGCTCTGGAATAATAATATTTCTAGCTAAGCAAATCTGATTTAGACGATTCAAAAGTACAAATTCATATGCTTTACTCAGCGAACTGAGAAGAGATATTGGGTGATAATTTTGTGTATTTTCATCATGAGCAAGAACCTGTAAGATGAAACATTTTAAAAGTAAATTTTATGAATGGGATTAGATATAAGATCAATCTGGATGCTTTTTTTTTATTTAGACTCGATTACTTCATTGGCCTGAACTTGGTCTAGGTCTAGACAGATGGAGGAATCCAAAAAATGTTGAACTTTTCTATGTATGTGTGCAGAAAACCGGGGATTATCTGCATTGTGAGTTGGCTCAAACTGCTTTTGAAGGCTGTCATCTATAACTTGCGCCTTTTCAATGGGAAACCCTTTAGGGAAGGAATGTGGTGAAAAGTCTTTAAGTGTAGAGTTTGCCCTCTATAGAGTATTTACGTCAAGCAATGTGTTTTTCCCATCCGTTTTGGGAAAAGTTATTAATATCTCTAGAAATCTCATTGCTAAGTGCTCGGAATTCAAATATGAGTACCGGATCTCTAGTTCTTTGCCAAAATCTCCGTACACGATTTCTGTGTCGAATTTTGGTTCTTATTTCAAGGAAGGCCAGAGAAGATGTTTGAATTTTAATTTTGAGGCTGTCAAAAGCACCTCGGAGATGTCTTTCAATTGAAAAGTTGAGTTGTCTAAGCCCTCATTACTGGAGGATGTGGGGAGGAGAAAGGTTTCGAATTTAAAATTAATCGAAAATTCTCCCAAATGGTGGAGAGTAGTTGCTCTGGAATTTTGATATAAGCAGAGTTGGTATTCAAAATGAGAATGACCAGTAAATTATCTGATCTGATATAATTTATGACACTAATATCAAAGTTCAATGGGATCTTTTTAAAAATTGCAAGATCAATAATTGAATCTCGCATTCCCGGTGGAAAGAGGGGATTAATATATGTAAGAGCGTATGGTGCAACAATCCTCATATTTGGTGTAATGCTTATAATTTTTTTGAGATTACAGTTGAAAGAATTTGAATTTTCATTATTCCACATTTTGTATTTAGCGTTTATATCTCCAGCAATGATTATGTTTTGTCCAGACTACTCGTAACGGAGAGAAATCATTAATTTTGATTTTAATTGCCATAGCATCCATATATTGTAACCTCGGAATGAGGACTCTGCTATATATACATATGTATAGCGGTGTCTCCTTTAATAAAAACTCATAGAGTGATTCTATCGTCTTTATGTAGATGATAGTTGGCGATCTGGGTTTCGTGCCCCGGTTAGAGCTTAGTTTCTTGAACCAAAGTCAGATCAAGATTCTGCTCAATGATGAAATCTCTGACTTTGTCTATTTTGGAACGCAGTCTCCTTTTGGGTTCCAGAAGCCAATGGAAATGGAATGCATGTCTCGATTGAATTTTAATGTGAGGGTAGGACGCGATAAGCACGCCCGTGGTTTATTGCGACATAGACTTCAAAAATGATGCAAGCCTTGTCGTTGACCACTGTGACTTGATGGAGAGAAGGGAGGCACTCCCTAAAAGCTCGAGCTTTTTGCTCAGCTTGGATGTTGTTGATGAGCTGGAGGAAAACGAAGGGTATGAGAGCCTTGGACTGGAATTTCATAGGTCTCTAAATTTTATGGATGTTGAAACTCTTTTGAATAATTTCATTTTTTATAGATTCGATACCCGTGCTTGATTGAAGTCCACGGATGACAACACGAAGTGATTTGTCATAATTTATCATTAAACTCTTGAATTTTACACCTTCAACTCTTTAAAAGACCAAAGTTTTCTTTATTGGTTTTTACTCCCCACAGTGAGACGAAGGAAGCTGCAGCTTAATTTGCTCTGCATCGAAGGTGCTTCAATGCGGGCGAAAGAAAGGAGTCGAGTCAGTCACCCTTGGGAGTGATGAAGGAAGGAGTAGCTCATGTACTACTGAGGGCGGAGACTCAGAGTTTCCAACTTATCCTCAGAAGAATTTTGTTGTGCATCATCACCTATGGGTGGAAAGAATTTATGTTCGTCTAAATCACAGTGGGAGGCAGAAAGAGTTGCCTTACTGTGTTACTAACGAATGTTTAAATTTTGTATTCCTAAATTGAAAAACATCTGTTGGGTTTTCGTAGCAAACTCCATAATTATTGGACAGATATAAATATCCTTTCTATGGAAAAGAAGATAATAATGAAGCATAATTATTTTATCTATCTGATACAAAATAAAACTGTATGTTTTATATGGGTCTAGTTGTGGGAGGGGGAACACTTTTAATTAAAAAAAAATGATTGGCAACTTTCTTAAACCGATATGTTATTCCATAATTACCAAAAATTAATTCGTCAGTTTGGGGATATCACATGTTGGGCGGAGTGATATATATACAGAGTTCTCACAAAAAAAACTTTGCCAACATCTGCATTTTTAGCGTCCGTTCCGTTTAACCGATCGAGATAGATTTCAAGTAGTTATTTGGAGGTATGCGCTCGAGATTCTGTGAATCGCAACACAGTGGCGCTCACTGTTACAGTTATATTAATAGAAACTTAAAATTTTCGAATGGCAACACCTACTTTTTCCTATCGCAAAATGTTCAGCGCATGCGAAAGTCTTAAATAGCGTTAGAACGGAACTTATATTCCCCCAAACGGACGTGTTATGCACATACAAAAAATAACTATTCAGGGCGAACGGAGGAATACTGCATTTGACAGAGACAAAACACCAATCACTGATGACAACACATATCGGACAAAAGAATACATTGAATTAGATCAAACATTTTCCACGGGAGTACCATCACAGGCAATTAAGCATTGCATGCAGGAGACGGTGGATAATAAAGCTGAACGCAACATGGTATGAGGGATGTTTGCAATCTCACGCTTTATAGGATCTTTTAAATCAGACAAAGTTTGCAGATTGCTTATGTAAACTCTGGATTTGATATATCCCCAAAATCAGAAATCCAATCCATATCGGTGAATGGCGGAGGCAATAGGAAAGGAAAATAGTGTGAGATGATGTGATCACCAAAAAGCTGTTCTAGGAGCCTTCGAACAGACTTCACAATGTGTGAATCCAAAGGATGTCATTTAATGCAGTGCGCTGAAGCAATTCTGGTATTATATAATTTTACAGCATGACTGTATAGCGAGAGGCTGTTACAGAGAATGTTACAAAGCCTTGGTGTCACTTCCTCAAAGTACGGGCCGAGAACAACTGTGCCAGTAATGCCGCATAACACAGTAACTTTGGCGTCAATTAAAGGTCTGATCCCACAGCGTGAGGATTCGTATCTGCCCAATGCACACACCACTAAAGTCCCTAAGTATAGCCGGGGCTGATGCACACTACATCTGCCGAGGTCCAAAGTCCTCTCATTGGCTTGGTGTGGAAGTTAAGAAAGGAGGTGCCAGCTCAGGTGTCGTCCTCGTCACTTTACTGAAGTTCAAAATTACGAGGTCCGTCTCCAATAGCCCTCATGTTTCTTCTAGTGCGATGTTAATAACACTAAGCCCTGTGCAGACAATCTTTGGTGTTCACGTTTCCATTTAAGTTGAAATGCGCCTCATCCATCCAAAGTATGTGAAGTGGCCTGTCGTTACCAGAAGCATTTCATATTAGAAATTTATTTGAAAAATTGATACGTAGTTGTTGCATCTGCAGTAGTTGCATCCATCCACTGGTACCGGTATGGAAACATGCGAAGTACAGAACACAGTACCTTTACGACTGTTGTTTTCGGTATATCCAACACACGAGCTGTACCTCGTGCATGTGTGATCCACTTCCGTAACAACGTCCTCCGAAACAGTTTGCCTTCTAGATCACAGTTTATCACAGTAGCAGCCCGTATCTTCGAATTTTTTTTAAAAAATTACGCAGAACACGTCTTTGGAGATGATTTTGGCGATAAACACGCAAGGCTTCCGCAGTATTCATCCCATTTTGATAATACATTTTTACCAATTAACCATGATCTGTCCCAGGCAGAGTCATTTCGTCGGCATGTGCGGGCTCCCGACTTAAGAATTAGCATAGCCACCTCGCATTTTATCGGTTTCCTATGCTGAATATCTTTCGAACAGCGTTTCATGAATTGGTATCTTGCCTCTACCATTTGCACATTTTCTGCGTTCACCCAGATTGTGTTTCGTAGGCTGTTAGGTAGATTGGTTTAGCGTCGGATTACAGCTACGCAGAGGGCTGTTGCCTACGGTCTAGGTTTCACTCCTAAGGGTGGTCCGGACACACGCCACCACAATTTTGATTCTCCACTGGCATGATGGCTCCCCGCTTTGTTATCCAAGAGGCGTAATTTACACAGGAACTTTCAGGACATTGCACCCACGACGGATTTTACATACATCAGGCCTCCATCACACTATTTTGCCGAGCAAGCCTTGAAACTGACCCTTCCGGTCTCGAGTCCAACGCTATACCGTCTGAGCTATAATTGCGCAATTTAAGGTTTTCGCGTGCACTAAACATTTTATGACGGGGAAAAGTAGACGTTGACAATCGAGAATTTCGAATTTCTGTTACTATAACTGTGAGCGCCACTGTGTTGCCATTCACAGAATTTCGAACGCGTACCTCCAAATAACTACTTGAAATTTCATCTCGATCTGTTTAACGGAACCGTTGCTAGAAATGCAGATGTTGTTAAAAGTTTTTATTACCACCCTGTATATGTATGTATATAGTAGTACCTCACGTTAAGGGGCACCCACGGTACCAGACATTTTGTCCCTTATATGACGTATTTTTATGTGTGTGTGTGTATATATATATATATATATATATATATATGTGTGTGTATGTATGTATGTATATATATGTAGAATCTTAACTATAGAAATGGGATACATGACTTGTATTAAAGATGTCTAGGGGTTTTCTGGATTCAAAAACAAAGCGGATTCTTAGAAGATTACATTTAATTGAACCATATATTATTGTACAGTATTTACAAAGTTAAAACAGAACTATTGGTTATACATATTAAAGAGCTATCAGATCGCACGTCTTTCCATGTTGGCCGCACCCTTCCATCTGCCGATACTCAAGTAGACCCCTTGGAAAGAGATCACAAAGTACAGCTCCAGTTCGTGGTGCCATCTAGTGTTGGAAGACGTCTCAAAATGTAAACATCCTACTATGTGTGTGTGTGTGCATAAGCTCTTATGTATTGTGGGAAATAATTATTTTGATACCACCAGGAAGTGCCCTGTCTCGCCTAAGTGAGAGCGCATGGGTTCATGGGTAAAATTTCAGAGTACATTTATTTCTTGACCGCGTAAGGCGGGTTTTCGTTGTTTGAATGTAAATTGTCCTGACCGCTAAAGCGGGTTGCTTAAGGTATGAACTGTTTGGAAGCCTTCGTATATTTTGTAAATATTTGCTTAGGAATGATTGGCGCGTAGATATTGTAAATAAATGTGGTAAAAAAGTATCACTCTTCCTTGTTGGATTATCGTTCTACAAAATTGGTGCCGAAGCCCGGGAAGAATTTACGTAGCGAATAAAGAGTAAATTTTTAAATATATTTTGCACGCTCTTTTAAAATCGATTTAGGAAATACGATGAATACTTTTGAAAAATTAAAAGAGCCGCATTACGCGGAAGTATAACTAAATGAACAGCGAAAACAAAATCAATTTTGGAATATTCGGAAGAAGATACTGATTCTGATGGAATGCTTGAATACTTGAAATTTTTTTTAAAAATAAATTATTTGAACAATGGTGAATTCCGAAATTGAAATTTCCATAACCGATCCTGCTGTATTTGGAAATGAATTAAAAACAAGCGAAGTATATTCGGATAAAATAACAAGCATACAATTTCAAGTAAAAAATCGAATTCAAAAATTAAAAACTCTTGACAATAGCGTCGTGGAAAAAAAAGGAAAACAAAATATCACAGTCTTCATATTTAAAATTACCCAAGTTATCAATGAAACCTTTTATGGTGATTCCAGTTTGTTCTTGGAATTTTTTGATAATTTAAATACGTGAAAACCCTTCTTTGTCAAAAATTGAAAAATTTGTGTAATTGAAATCTTTAATATCAGTTCAAGCTTCTAGTGTGGTTTCTGGGTTTTCCTTAACCGACCTTCCGACTTTGATTTGATTCAACTACAACTAAAGAACCCGCATAACCCATACAACGTGGTTTCAAATGAGGCATTAACCACTCAACATATTTCGGACGCCTCTTTGAGTTTACGCTTTACAGTCAATAAAATAAAGATGTCAGCAGAAGTCCGTGGCCTTGAATCGGTAGACTCTAGTAATGAAAAAATTCTGCTTTTGATTTGTATAGACTTTTTCTGCGAAGTAATACGGGTTTTGCCTATAAGAATAACAAAAAAATATTTTCGCTGAAAAAAGTTTATTTGGCAATATTATTTGTGGAGCGTTGTCAAGCATGTGAGTGACATCGGACAAATCGTCTACTTGTTTTCAAGTTTCATTTGAGGATAATTTGAATCGGCATTTGAGAACTTTACAGGACTTCGAATCAATCGAATGAGATACGGTACTGGAAACAAAATATGATTTTGAGTTCGTTACAGAATTCGAAAATAATTTAACATTCACGGATGATCGATATGAAACAAAATTACTTTGGAATTTACCTAAGATACATTTAACCCTCCGAGCGTTTTTCTTTTTTGTGTAAAGCTGTACTTTACTGCTTTGTGCAAAGCGGTCTACTAGTGCATAGCTAGTGGTCGCGAAAAGATTTCTTTTTTCTTTAACAACATCTTCGAAAAAGCAAGAGGCTTCTATTTCTTCTCCCCTTTTAAGACGTGGGTGGTCGGCAATATCCTCATGGAGAGGACATATTTATTACAGAGGAAGGTGTCTTTCTCTCAATGAGGAAACTAGGGGATCACCCATTCACAGCAGTTGAGTGGCCTTAGGCGATTCTTGTGTGAAGGGCCTTTCCGTCGTTTGAGATTCAAACGTCCAATTGAAAATTGTTCACCCGATCCAATGAATTTCAGTAAAGCTACAAAACAATCAAGAATAATCCTTGAAAAATTATCGTGTTAAATGTTGATAAATATTGTTTACTTCGAACAAAAGAAAATATTTTTTTCAGTCCCTTTTAAAAAGAAAAACTACAAAAAAAAAAAAACATTTTGATTTTGGTATCATGATTTGAGCCAGGAAATAGTCCCCAGATTCGTTGTTGAATATAAGACCAAGAAAACACAAGCATATTTTCATGTTTTTTAAGAAAAATTCTTAATACATTATCAGCTTCTCTAGACTCATATAGTCTGTCTCTAGAGCTTCCTGGGATGTCACGCTTAGCGTTTACTCATGGCTGTGATGAGTGATATTGTAAGGTTACTAATTTTTTTTAACAAAAAGAGTACCAGAGTATACCATTATATACGATAATTAATTTCTGCAAAAAAAAAACTCGGAGTTTTCTCCAATCAATTACATTTTTAATTTAAAATAACATAAAGATTGATTTTCAAATTTTTAATTTATATAAATTTTAATCCTGAAGATTATATTTTTCTGTTGAATGAATTTTTTTGGTGTAAACCTAAATTTTCTTTTCATAGCTCACTCACATCAGAACAGCTAAGCGAAAATTCCCTCTTTACATTAGCATTTGTTCCAGGGCAACATAGTGCACATTCGGTCAATAGTTTTAAATTTTAATGAAGATATATTCTTTTTCAATATATATATATATATATATATATATACGAAAATATTTCTAACCACCTTCTATCCTAGTTTAATTTTTCATCTGTTCGTTTCTTAAGCGGAAAATTATCATCGATAACTACATCTTTCAATTCAGTTAATTCAAATTCGACTGTGAGAGAAACTTCGTCCTGTATAACTTTGTCTCTTAAAACAGTACACTTAAAACAATTTAATTCAGTGAAGATGACAGACAGTTACTCAATATATTCATAACGAATTTTGTTAATAATTTTAACTTTTAGAAATGTATCCTTAATCCTAAATTTAGAACCCTAAAAAATTGTAAGTTAAGTATTAACATAATCATCATATACCGTTCTATATTGCAAAAAACAAAAACAAAAAATTGAAATTTTATATTTAATTGTTGGTTAGTTGTATAGAAAAATGATGCCTAGTTGTGGAGAAAACAGACCAGAAGTTTTGGTGTATCGTTTTGAAAAAATATTTTCGTAATTGTAGGGTATTTTTCCAAATTTAAATAATATGACTGATGCATATCATATAATTGCAGAATACGCCCAATTGATAATAAAGAAGTTTAAATTTAAAATTATAATATCATTAAGCCTTATTTTTAACAATCTCTGAATGCATTAAATTATTACTTTATTATGTTGACGCTTTATTTAATATTAGGTAACAAACAAAGCTCGAACTGAATTTTATAATAAATAATTCAAAAAACTATTCAGATATATACTATTTCAAAAAACTATTCAAAACTATTATAGATATTCTCATATTTTCTTGCATACCGAAGTTTTAGCATCTCAGCTTCGCTTCCATGTAAAAATTTTCTGGTATTCACCTAATTTTTGAGCGTGTCTTGCTGATAACTTGCAAAGTTTTCAACCGAATTGTACAAGTCTTGAGGAATATTAAAATTTGAAATTAATTTTTTAAATATTCATAAATTATAAGTATTTATGGTAAATAATTTTTAACTGCGTATGCGTGGTACATAAATATTTTTTTTCGTTAGTTCAGATGACGATCTTCAGGGCAGTTTATATAAAATTCCTAGTTTTGGTTGAGATTACGAAAAATGTCCGGATTTTAATTACCTGTACTTCAGTTATCCTCTAACAGAAAATAAATTATGAGAGATTTCACACAAATGGAAAAATTTTTAATTTGAATCTTCGAATAATTAGTAACAAAAAGTATCTGTACAAATGTACTGTTGATATTTAAATAAACAAATATGAATATGTGCAGACGCTTTTAATTTCTAATTATTTGAAAAATCAAGTTTGAAAAATATGAAATTTGAGGGAAAAACCTTCATACATCTTCTCTTTGAAGGAAACTGTTGTTCAGCCATTTAAAATTCGGATGTACTTCGGAATTTAACATTACAAAACTAGGGACTGTATGTAATCTGTCCTGAATACCTGGCTTAGAAATTATAAAAAAAAAAAAAAAAAAACTAATAGATTTAAAAAGTGTTTTTGTTGTTGTTGTTGTTTTTATCATTGCATAAAAAAATTTTCCAAGTAATGTAATACAGAAGCTTAAAAATTATTCATAAATAATAATTGAAAAGCTTAAAGCGTTTCTGACTTAAAAGTGTGCGTTTTCTTTTTTTAAATTTTTTTTTATTAATGTTTGACACCTTATAAGGAAATAATTAGGCCCCGGTAGCCTAGTGGTCATGGTTTCGGACTCGTGGCCGGCGGTTTTCGTTGAGTCCCGGATTCGAGCCTTGCCCATTAAAGACCCGCCATGTAGCCGGGGTTGATGCACGTTAAATCTGTCGGGGCCCAAAGTCTCCCCCTTGGCGTGGTGTGGAAGTTAGAAGAGGGGGATACCTGCTCAGGTGTCATTCTCGTCACTTGACCGAGGCTCAAAATTGCGAGGTCCGTCACCGATAGCCCTTGTGTTGCTTGCGACGTTAATAATATCAAACCAAATTCAATGAAATAATTATTTTAAAAATTGAAAGTAATGATTAAAGTAACACAAATGAAACAATAGAATATATTCGTTGTTTCCATACATTCTTTGAATTTAAACATAGATATTTTATAGATATATATTTAGCGATATTTTTAGAGATTTATAGATATGTTATAAAAACTTAATTTTTTTGATAATTTTAATGTGAGGGGGAAAAACGAGAGTTTTTAGCAAGCAAAGAAATACCCAAATAACAGGTTTCCCTCTATACCCAAATTTGTTAAAGTTTCAAATCAATATTAATTAAGAAATGTGAATAAAATATATTTTATTTATGTGAGGGAACTTCAAAGCGGCTTTTGGATTGATTTAAATAAAATGGTTATATCACAAAATAGCTAGATCAAAGAATGTGTTTAATTCAAACCCAATAAAATTTCAAATTAATCTGACGTACAGAAACTTACATTTTTTGATGGGGAAGAAGCGTGACTTCATATTGGGGTGCATAACCCTTTCGAGCTTTAATCCCCAGTTTTAGATAATAAGTTGGAGTTGAGACTGAACTTTGGTTTCAAGTTTGCCCAGAAGTTAAATTTAAAAATTGAAAATAAAGTGAATTGCCAGAGTAAAGTTAAACGAGCAATGCTTAATTATTAATTTTATAATTAAAATTAAAAGTTAAAAGTTTTTATTTTTAGTATTAAATATGAATCATTAATAGAAATTTTAAAAATTATTTTTATAATTTAGAAAAGTATAAATTAATAGAATCTGAGTAGTCTATTCAAATGCAGAATGGAGAAGTAGGATTAAGTCTGAGTGCCGTTGACGAGAATGGTTCGTGAAGTTGGTTCAAATTTATCTTGAATTTTAAAGGTTTTAAATTTTAATATTCATAATTTTAAAACTTTTAAAATTAAATGCTATTGTAATTTAATACTGTAATGTGAGGTTAACACTAGTGGCGTTGGTAGAAGTATCCTGACTTATTCCTCTTGAATGGTTAAGAAGTATATGCTGATGGTACATGGATGAGGAGAGGGAGCGTTCCTATTGGTTGTTGGGTGCGCTCCTATTGGTTGTTGTTGATGGGTGTTAATTTGGAGTAGATTTTTGCAGGAAATAAAGTTGAAATATGATAAATGAAGGTTAATCTAGTAGAATTTCACGTGGTCTGTGCAGGAGTTGATTGTTGTTGATTGGAGTATATTTTTCTATTGCTTGAATGGTTGTGTTGGTAGAGATATCGATTTTGTTGTAGAAGTTTTTCGCCAATTTTTTGATGAAGTGCTTGAGGGTTGGGAATTTTAATGAGTTTCTGATATCAGCAGTGCGCATGTACCAGTGTGCTTTTACTATTGTCCGTATGATGCTTGATTGTGAGCTTTCAAGGGTATCTAGAGTAATAGGTGCGCAGTGGGCCCAGACAGGGGAGGCGTAAATCTGGATAGGTCTAAGCATCAGTGCATAGATAAGCATCTTGTTGGTTCTACTTAATGTAGAGTTTCTCGCGAGAAGGGGAAAAATTTTACTGACTGTTGCTTTATATTACTGCTTAATTAGTGTAACGTGTTGTTTGAAGGTGAGTTTCTTATCTAATGAAACACCGAGGTATTTTGTGTACCCGGAACAGGGGATTTTTTTATTATTTAAATATACATCTGGTTCGATGTTTCTATTATTTCTGTTAAAGAAGACGGCCTCTGTCTTGGAAACATTCAGGGCAATTTTCTAAGATGAGTACCATACTTCTAAATCTTTGTTTAGTATCATACTTCTAAAAAGGTTGTTTAGTGCGTGACCTATGTTTTTCGGGAAGTAGTGACGTACTAGTATCGCAGTGTCGTCTGCGTACATGCAGAGAGTTGTATCTGGGTGTTTTGGGATGTCGTTCACGAAATAACTGAAGAGGGTCGGCGATAAAATTCCTCCTTGCGGGACTCCTGCTGCGATATTTCTTGGAGATGAGTAGGTTTCGTTGATGATGACTGAAAAATTTTGGTTTTCTAAATATGATTTGATAATTTTGAAAAAGGAGGGGTGGGGTGTTAATTTTAATCAGTTTATAAAGTAGACCAGTATGCCAGACCAGGTCGAATGCTTTCTGGATATCAAGAAAAACAGCTCCTGTGAGTTGGCCTTTGTAGAATCCAGTTTTGACTAGTTCCACAACTATGAGTAGTTGGTGTGATGTGGAGAGCTCAGGCACGAAGCTATGTTGTTCGTGTATCAGGATGTCGTTTTCACTATTGAATTTGCTCAATCTATTGTGGATAATTTTTTCGGTGATTTTGCTTTATACTCGAGTAAGGATATTGGTTTGTAGTTTTCAGGCTTTGTTGGGTCTTTTCCAGATTTTCGGATCGGGATGATTGTGGCTGTTTTCCAGGAATCCGGGAAGTGACCAAGATCTAGCATATTTTGGATGATATTTCTGAGTTGAAAGATGTATAGGTGCGGTAAATTTTTTATCATTTTGTTTGTTATACCATCCTTGCCTGGTGCTTTATTAATTTTTAATATTTTGATGTAATTTGCAATTTCTGAAGCTAGTGGAGGGGCGGGTGGGGGTTAGTTTTCGAAGTTGTTGCTATTCGAGACGAATTCGTGAAAGACGTGTTTTACTGTGCTATCATGTGTTGGTGTGTTTAGATCATTGAGTTATTTTGATGGAGACTAAGCAAAAAATCTTACCCTCCCCCTCTTGAACGAATATCTCAAACTTAAGGACAAGAGCGGGGTATCCTAATGAGCCATAAAATTTCCTATCAACGTTCATTGTGTGCTCCCACAACCCTCTCCGATTATTTATCAAGATGTTAAACCTTTAAAACGGGGGGGGGGAATTCGAAAAAACTCGTCTCAATTGAACTTAAAGTAATCTTGCGAAGGCGAAAAAAACCCCGGCCTTACCGCTATCGGCGAGTTCACAGCCACATGGAAAAACACCTTTTTAACCCTTGAATAACGCTTAGAAGGTTAAGCTATAATTATGAAGTGGCAAGAAAATGGTTTGACAATTTGTCAAAAAAAGCAATGAATAATAACGTTTTGAGGGAACATTTACGAGATGGTATTATATTGAAGAATGCCTAGATAAATATGTTAGCGAAAGTTCAGGGGTAAAAAAAATTTGAAAACTAAACTGACGATAGTATACGATGCATCATCAAAAGGAAAGGAATGTCTTTCTCTAAACGATTGTCTACATCAAGGTCCTTCGTTTTATTACATTCTGTATCAGATTTAATCCCTGAATTCCGTAATATAAGATTGCATTATCTGCTGATTGTAAAAAGCATTTCTACAAATAAAAATGCATGAGAGTTATCGGGATTATTTGAGATTTTTGTACTATAAAGACTGTGATATTGAACAGGGTGTGATTCCGTATAGAATAAATTGGGTTGCATTCGGTTTGACCTGCAACCCTATTATTTTAAATACATCTATTAACACCCCGAGTCAAAATATAGTGAAAAAAATCCCTTGAACTGCGACATGTCGAATAAGTCTTTTTACGTCGACGACTTATTTTATGGGTCGCACTTTGTCAAAGAAGCCTATATATTATCTTCGAAAGCTGTAAAGATCATGAAAGAAGGTGTGTTTAATTTGAGAAAATTTAAAACAAATGCCCCCGAATTTATGCAAAATTGCGCAAACAATACAGCCATGTTTGAAGAAAACAAATACTCAGACTCAAATTTCAAAAGTTCTTGGATTGATTTGGTGCAATGATTGTGGTAATTTGGAACTTGAACTATAATCCTTGCTATCATACCTTAAAAGGAAACCTCCCTGCTCCAAAAGGGTAATACTCAAATCGGCAGCTCATATTTTTGATCTAATTGAATTTATTTCGCCCTATGTCGTACGCATCAAATGTCTTATGCAACAATTATGGAAGAAAGGACTAGGTTGGGGGGGGTGAAGAATTTTCCGATTAATTGCAACAAAATTAGTTACAGTGGT
The DNA here is from genome assembly GCA_019974015.1 of Nephila pilipes. Classification (NCBI taxonomy): domain Eukaryota; kingdom Metazoa; phylum Arthropoda; class Arachnida; order Araneae; family Nephilidae; genus Nephila; species Nephila pilipes. The sequence continues at coordinate 771,297 of BMAW01069546.1, forward strand.
GCATAGAAATAGCTTTATTTTTTTAACTCAAAATTCCCAAATATTATTTTCCAAACAAGGAGTTAAATTTTGATAACGTTCAACTTAATGTATTTGGAGATGCAAATCCAGCCGGCTATGAAGCTGTAGCACATTTTAGGTTTGAGAATAACCTGCACGAAATTTATACATCATTCGTTATAGCCAAATCAAGGAGCAAAATCAAGGCACCGTTGAAAAAATTGACTCTGCCTAGACTTCAGCTATTGGTCGCATTGATTGCATCTAGATTAGTGAAATACTTGTGGCGACTGCTGATCACCACCAGCCTATTGCTATTCCACAACTATGAGGATGAGACGGCCATTCTGACAAAGCAAACCAAATGAAACAACTTGAAGCTGAAGTGAACTATTAGAGTCCTTCTGCTACCGCTATTTAAGGTAGTACTAGAAAACATACAGTAAGCGACCATTCAATGAAAAATTCAGCAAAATTCAAGCCTCATCTTTTAATTATCCGTGTATCTCTTCAAGTTTCAACTTTTCAATTGACTTTTCACAGACTAACTTCCCAGCATGATAAATCCTCTACATACAGCCATTCTTTACCACAGCTGCAAGATATAGGCTTGAAAGCCGCAAGCGGCCTAGGCGCCCACAGAAATCAACATCAACATACAGTGAGAGAGATGAATCAACGTTCAAGCCACTTGGTTCTCTTCTCCATTTCTGGCTTTCTTCTTGTGTTAGCTGGTCGAGTTGACAGCTTGTATTTTCCCTTTGATTTTAACGATTTCAAAATATGTTTAGTAAAAATATAGTTATTGTTAATTTTGTGTGTTTTGTCTTCTTGTGTGAAGTTTATTTGCCTTCTGATCTGGAGTCAGTTCTCCAAGGTCATTTCTTAATTTGTATAATTGGGACTTCAGATTATCTACTTTTACTGCAGTACCATGTTTAATTCCGAAGAAGCTGCACTTAATACTAAACAGGATGCTTCCATTTCATGTATGGCGTTTAAAGCACCACCAATTTGAGAGGAAGACCCTGAACTTTGGTTTTACCAAATAGAACCACAAATTATTATAGCTGCATTTACTAGCGAGTCTACTAAATTCCACGCAGTGGCTTTGCTGCTTTGAGCTCAATCATTCTAACAAGGATGTTATTAAAAAAAAACTCCTGCAGTAGAAGCATATAAAGCTCTTAAGGATAGGATTATCCAACAATTTGTCCGGTCCAGCTCATTACGTTTAAATTTACTACTGAAAGATTTACAGCTCGGGGATAAACGACCTGTTCTCTTGTTGCATGAAATGCGTAATTTAGCTCCCGAAAATAAGGAAGACAATTTCCTGCAAATTTTATGGTTACAGCGGTTGCCTATTAAGTTGCAGCAAATTTTATAGGTTTCTAAGGCCCCATTGGAGGAATTAGCAAAAAATTGCGGATAAGATTCATGAAGTATCGGGAGGTAATTTGATTATTGCAAATGTTGAAAGCAAAGGTCCTGATTTGAATACTTTTTTAGAAGTTGCTGAACTCAAAGAAATGGTTAAAGGAGCATTTAGACTGCGTCGTAGATCAAAAAGTAGGAATGTCTCTCGGTCGAAAACTATCACCTCCTTTCACCCTAAGAATAACAGGAAAGTCTTTTGTTGGTATAATAATAGGTTTTGAAAACGTGCACACAAATTTACTGAACCGTGCGATTGGATGGAAAACTAAAGAGCACATCTATTTTGTTGGCGGCAGATAAGCACAAAACTAACAGCCGATTATTTGTATTCGATCGGTTATCTAAACACAAATTTTTTTGTATCTAGTGGAACTGCAGTCAGCTGCTTCCCTAGAAATTTTGTAAATTCTTTTAAAAATCAAAATCTCATTCTGTACGCAGTGAATGGCTCTGCACTACCCACTTATGGTACTCTTAAGCTCGAATTAGATTTTTGTTTCAGACGAAACTTCATTCGAACGTTTTTAGTTTCAGATGTTTCACATGCTATCCTCGGTGCGGATTTTTTAGAACGTTTTGAACTTATCATCGATGTCAAGAATAGAAAAATTATTGATGGTCGAACATCTTTATCTGTGAAAGGAACTTTCAGTTAATCCCAATATTTAGGTTTAACGCCGTTAATGAGTACCTCATCTTTTCATACTTTGTTGTCCAAATGTCCCAAATTATTTTCTAACCATTCAACTTCAAATTTAAATAAGGTTATAGTTACACATTGCATTGAAACGAGAAGACCTCCTGTGCATGCCAGAGCTTGACGTCTAAATCCCGAAAAACTTACTTTTTAAGAAAGGAATTTGGCGAGTTGACGAGTCAAGGTATTATCTGACTATTTAAAAGCCCCAACAGTTGGCATATCTTATATAGTTGCATCAAAACGTAACTCTATTCCACAGATCACTAATCCTCAAAAACCAAAAAAAAAAAAAAAAAAAAAAAAAAAAATACTACTGCTACTCAAACTCTAACAATAGAAACAGAAGCTCACAGTCACGTCGATTCACAGACTGTGTCTTCTACATCCAACCATCTACAAGCAAACCTCAGTCCATAAATAAACCGCAAAATTCTCCTGCTGCAGCCATCCATTCAAATCATACTCAAACAGTAAAATCAAAATATATAATTAATACTAGAATTCCATCAAACAATCCATCTTCTAAGACTTCAGACACGCCTGCCACTAAACAACAATTAAATAGAACAAAAACAAATAACAAAACAAAAAAAATTATGACTTACCAAAATTATTTCTTCAGCCGTATTAAATACAAGCTCTTTAAAATGAAAAGACTCATAAAATTGTTATTTAAAACTCAAAATTAGATGAAGATGCATTAAAAGTATATCTATCGGACGAAGGAGAAAGGTTAATGGATGATTCTTCGTAATTATCCATGGAAACAAATAGGATCCTTTTTTCTTTTTCTTTTCCATAACCTCCTTGGTTTCTTAGAATTGCAGAGAATATAGAAGCAAGATCGTAGAATTGAAAGACATCGCAAACAAATACCAACCAATAGTCAATGTCCTCTCTCTCTCTATATATATATATATAAGAAACAAATTTAACACATCAAAACTCAACAAACATCAACCAATATAGCACTTATTGAAAATATATTACCCAGATAGCAAGTGGAGGCGTTGTTCTGTTACCATTCTGCGCTTATCTTGTCTCTCAAATAAATTATCAAACTCCTTCTTCCACTTCAAGCCACTGCAGTTAGAATTCACATCGAAACATTAATTACATTCTATACACTATACCTATCTTCAAATATCCAAATAAGAACAATTCACATAAATAACCTTATCAATCAGCTACTAGTGCCTTTCACAATAATTGGGGATCAAAACTAACACTGTACTCCTCTGGGCAAAACAAAGAACAACAAAAAGGAATTTAAATTTTAAAAAAATCATTTTAAATAATATAACCTGTGTCTTTTAAATAATAATCAACCGACCTATTTTCATTTACCTACTATAGCATTTCATTCAATTGACCGGACAATTTATTCTTCTTCCATTTTACCTTACTGGACTTTAAAAACCGATCCTTATTTTTACAACAGTGATCATTTTCCAATCATATTGGATTGTGCAATTCCAATCCAACCAAACTCTCTTTGATGCAATAGATATATTTATGATACAGCTAACTAGCCACGTTATACATTCCCTTACAAATATTTCCGAAGAAAAAATAAATTCTAATAGTATTGAGGTGTTATAGGAGAAATAACAATAATAATCATTTCTTTTCAATGTGCGAATGAATTCATAAAAATAGTTTCTAACAAACCAAGAAAACAAAGTAAACCGTGGTGAAATGAGGAATGCCGAATGCTTATAAAAACCAAAGGAAGGTACAGAACGTTTTTAAAGGTAACCTACCCAAACAAATTTTATATTGTACAAACCAAATAAAGCAATTTTTTGAAAAATACAACGGAAAAGTCAGGAAGAATTCTGTATAAAATTTGTTCAAAATATTATCAGTACTATTTCTTGAAAACAGTTGTGGGACCGAATTAAGCGTGTTTCCAGATTTGATACAAATAGAAAAATTCCAATTTTAGAATGCAGTAATTGAATCATTTCCTCTCCAAAAGAAATTGCAAATACAATAGCCTTATCTATGTCTCATATTTCCAGTTCTAATAATTACGCGGATAACCTTAAGAAACTAATAACTGCAGCTGAAGAGAAGAAAATCAATTTTTTAAACAGACACAATTTGTCATACAATACTGATTTTACTTTTCATGAATTAGAGAATGCTCTTTCTCATACACATAAATCATCCCCAGGATTATCACCTATCAACTCATTACACATTTATCATAAAACTCATTCATCAAACTTTTAAAATTTTATGACAGGATCTGGAAAGAACATAAATTTCCTCTTTCATAGAAACACGTTTTCGTTATTCCAATTTCAAAACCGGGAAAATGTTCTACAGATTAAATAATTTACCGACCCGTAGCCTTCACAAGCTTTTAATGTAAAGTACTTGAAAAATAGTAAGCGCCTGGCTGATGCTCGTTTTAGAAAAAAAAATTGTAATTTTTCTCCTTTTCAAAGCGGCTTCCGACGACACAGGTCTGCTGTTGATAACCTAGTCACTTTGGAAACACAAATACGGGATGCATTCGTCCAGAAGAAGCCCCTTGTTTCTGTATTTTTTGATATTGAAAAGGCATACGATAGAACTTCGAAGTGAGGTATTTTAAGGGATTTATACGATTTGACTTAAGGGGAAATTGTCAACTTTTATTCAAAAATTTTTAGAATACTGATTTTTTTAAAGTTAAAGCAGGGTCGATTTTATCAGATGTTTTTACTCAAAAAGAAGGGTTTCCACAGGTAAGTATTTTTTGAATTCACTCTTTTTATTATAAAAGCAAACAACATCATTTCGAACATCCCATCTTTTAAAGTTCTTTTAAACGTTGACGACCTGAAAATTTCCTGCACGGGAAAAGAAATGCATTCTGTCGAGCGACAATTCCAACATGCTATTAACCCTTTCAGGGGTGGTGGCATAATTCTTATTCCACATATTTAGCACTCTAAAAATCTCTGTAAAATACCTTTTTTTTCTCACGCATTTATCTTCAAATAATAGCTTACAGCTTTATTTACTTAAATTAGATGGCACAACCATACAGAATCATTATAAAAATTATTGCTTTAAATCTAAAGGAAGTACCTAATAAATGGTTGTTTTATCCTTTACAGAAATGTATCTGAAATGAATTGAAAAATTTAATTTCATCAGAGAACCAATCAGCATATTTGAAACTTCATGCAATAATTGCTAATTACTCAAAACAAAATATATAAGGTATTCGTTTCATACTTCAAACTAAGTGGTATAAAATTTATATCAACGCCCACAAAGAGGGTTAGCGAGCAACAAATTACAGCACTAAAATTTTTGTATCAGATTGATATGTGACAGTTCACTATATTATAGTGAAAGATAGAGGTCGTAAATATGTTATATAGTGCGAGTGAGGCAAAATTCAGACTTATTCTCCGAAGAAAAGAAATTTAAAACAGGGGGGAAAGTTCTATGTAAAGCTTTGCAAAGAACAGAATTAGTCACCTAAGGTGCGCTTTTTTTTTATAATTATTATTAAATTACTCAGTTAAAAAAAGAATTAAAAATAAATGATAAAATATAGAGAAACAGATAATAGTAAACCTTTCCGATATTAAAATTAAAGGAAAAGATAAATTATTAAATTAAATACATATCAGCTACAGGCAACTAAAATTAAAACAAACAAAAACTTGATATATGGAAGATATTTATGATTATATATGATTATTAACTTGAATATATGGAAGATAAATGTGATTAAAAATGAAGCAAACGATTAAAAAAAATTGAAAAGTGATCGGGAACACCAAACCGCTTCACCTAAAACAATAGCCCCTTATGTGGGTAATAAAAATTGATCAACACTGTGCGTGCCAACGAAATGAAAACTAACAAAAGTACATTGGAAAAAAGGATTTCTCAAAACCAAAACTATTGCAAAATTTTTTTAACAAAGCGAAGACGGAGGGACAGTCTTCGAAGACCTCTAAGATAGAACTGGCGGAAGACAGCAGATAAGGAACTCGTTGTTGATAGACATAAGACTCACAAACGATAATTGATATAGCATAGTGTTAGCATGTGATAAAAATAGACGATAAGCTGCCGACAATTGAGAACGACAGTACGGATTCATTGCCTCTAGTGATGGACGTTATCAAAAAATCCAAGTAAAATAAGATGCAAATCATTGAAAAAGGTATTATAATAAATACAATACAGCAAAGAGTTACCCACTTTGTAAGAAGAACAGAACCCTCAGCGTTAGGCATCAAATGTGAATCTTGAAAGAAAGGATGAATCCTAAGCTGAAAAGATCTAGGAATTCCACTTTAGTGGTGATTAAAAAGAAAAAAAATTGAGTAATACATCCCATAAATACTTCAGAATAAGGAGGGTTGACCTTTCCCCCCCCCCTTTTTTTTTTGACACACCTGTCCATCACATGTGTGAGAGGATATGTTTCGAATGCGAACAATTACCGTGAACGGCTTGTTTTTGAAATCTTACAGATCTACTCTTAATTTTATTTAAATTAGTTTTAATTAATTTTTTTAAACATATATTATTTCTAAAAATATTTTTAAAAGAATGCCTACTTGAGGACTTTCGATTGAAAAAAAACTTGTTTTGTTTCAAGAGTTCTCTTCTGATGGATCGGAGTTATCTTTAGGAACAAGTGAAGAAGAAAATACCTTTACAGTGTATGCAATAAAAATATGCCTTATTTTAATTAAAACTGAATATACATTTCTATTAAATTTGTTTTATTAAGTTTATAATATGGTTTTATCATTAAATTATGAAAATCAGGTTATATATAGTAATACTTAAATTAATGAACACATTTTCACAAAAATTATCACTCTAAGAAATAAAAATACAACATGATAAAACTCTAATCTTTTCAAAAGTGATTTGTGATCCTAATATTTCCCAAATTAACTAAAATAATATACTTTTTTGAAAGTATTTATTATTTCTTCGAAGGAATACAGAACAACGAGTGTACAAATAAGATGTCCTAGAGGGGCGCTGATACATTATATATACCGGGTCTTAAAAATCCAGAAATAAATAAAAATTAATTTTGCCGCTAGATATTGTGTTCTGTTAGCATTATTAATTCATATCAGATGAATTTTAACTAAAATTTAATGTTTATGTTTAGTTTAATGTTTTTTTTATATACCGCCCCTCAAAGGGTTAATCAAATAAAATAATGGACTAATAAAAATGGCTTTTGCTTCTCACTGATAAAAATAGCTTGAATTCAATTTTGCCGACAAAGGAAGCTCCATCCGAATCCTGAAATATACTGTAATAATATTTTACTTAACGCCAAGGATGAAATGAAATTTTTCGACTCATCTTTGACAAGAAACTCACGTTTCGCAGTTATATTTTATAACTTCGGAAGCGGTCTGAAAACTCTACGAACATTTTTAAAGTTTCAGCGCGCACTTCATGGGGTTCTGACCGCATTGATCTTTTAAAATTATATCATGCTCTCTCTCATTAGATCAAAATTAGATTACGGCTACGAAAATCTATTTTATATAAATAAAACACTGTTCACCATACTGCTTTACGACTATATTCCGAAGCCATCCGAACACCCCCTATTCAGAAGTCTGTATGTTGATTACTTAGAACCATCTTTAGATTCGAGGCGACAGTATTTGTCCCTTAAAAATCATTTTAAAACTATATCATCATCAAAAATTATTTCATTTTTAAATAAAAGTTAATTTTTAGATAGACTATAAAGAAAAATATCTAGTTATACCTCCTTTTCATAGAAGAGTTTAATTTTTAATTGAGAGTTATGGGATTTCTAGCATTTCATTGACGAAATCCTGCGAGGTGTTCTTCCCTTGGCAGGAATATAATTTTAATTTTAAAAATCTGTTCAAACATTTTAAAAAATCAAATATTACACAAAATGCTTTTCTTTAAATTTTTACTGACTTTCTAAAGCAATTTATTGATTTTAAGCAAATTTTTAATGACATTCTAAGGTTCTAAGTCAAGGAATCATGTTGGCGCTTTTTATTTAATACACCATTCACTCCATTCGTTTAAACTTCATCCTTCATGTTTTGTTTTCACAGCAGAGATTTCTGCGATTCATAAATCTTTAAACAACTTTTCTAATCAGCATGAGAAAAGTTTTATTTTCTTCACTGATTCCATGAGTGTATTACAATCTCTAAATCATCCAAATCATTCTTCGCATCCTCTGTTCACTCATACGCTAAAAATAATTCATAACTTGAAATATCAAAACATACAACTAAATTTGTTGGATACCTTCTCACGTGGGAATCAAGGGAAATGAATTCGTACTTACTGCCGCTAAATCAGCAATTGGTGAAATGTCTCCCACCATTCCATATTGCACCATCATAAAATACATTAAATCATTCATAATCTTTGGCGCCCTCAGGGGGCTCACCTTTAGATGGGTATGGGCATCACGACCCCGAGGAACCCAACAGACCATTTTCTTCCTTCTTCTCTCTCCCTTTATTTTTCTTTATCATGTGCCTTGATGTGAGGTGTGTGTGTTTTTTCTGCTTTATATTTTATGATATAAACAGAGAATAATTTTCTAACAAGGTTTTGTTCTGCTCCCAATTTTTTTCATTCTGTTCTAACATTTGTCCTAAATTAAAATAAAAGATATAAAATTTTAAAAATAAGAATAATAAAAATCATAAAAATAATTTCAAAAAAAATTGTGAAGTTTAATCTAGCACATTAACAAGCCAGTGGCGTATCAATACCGATCTCCTGCACGCCTAGCTCTGACATTAAGGGGTCCGACTACCCCTCTTGCGCAGGTACCGCGAGAAAAACCGCTTGGGCGGTTGGGAAACGGCCCTGGCTGGGGAAGCGTCTGTGGTAGAAAAGTTGCGTAAGCCGTCGGAAACGGTTTCAGAAAGTCTTTCTTAAAATGTCCACAGAGGTTGAGAACCTTAGTTGCGCATAGCTGGATGGTGAGAGCTCTCTTCCATCTAGAGAAATCCTCTTCGGCTTCGGCCTTGGATCTGTGCCTCTGCCTGGGCACATCATGTGGGACAGTTCGCATTATCCAGCTTTGAAGAATTCTTCGGTGGTTGCCCATTGGCATGTTAAAAAAGGGTAGTAAGACGTTGTCTGGTGGGGTACCCGATCGAACTAGAAGTAATCTGCGGGGTATTTTTTTTTTTTTAAAAAAAAGGCAAATATAGCTACAACTAAAGGAAAATTGTTTTTTGGATAAATGGCTGTAAATGCAATTTAAAGCTCATGGGTTGATTGTAGTTCTTGCGTCGTAAATGACAGGGAGAGCAATGGGACATCCTTTTATCCCGACATCCTTAGAAAACCCCTATAGATCGAAAAACTTCTTTGTGCCCTGATGGAGACCTCAATTCATCAGCCACATCTACCTCCATGGATCCTCCACATCTACCTCAAAGCCACCATCTAAAGCGGATTGTAACAACCCATGTACTTTTAATTTTCTTACTATCGAAAGAGACGGGGATACTTTTGCTTCTATATCGCCCTTTTTTTTTTCAAAAATGAATTCAAAGTATGGGGGAACTGCAAAAGATATAAAGAAACTACGTTCCGGTGACCTACTGATTGAGGCCAACACTTCCAAACAAGTAGAACTTGCTATCGCTTTGAAGTCATTATCCTGTGACTACTTAACCACATAGCATTTTAAATTATTCTCGTGGCATCGTATCCTCAACTGACTTAGCAAATGTGTCGAAACAGGAGATCTTGGAGAATTTGTAGTACCACCAGGTTTGTGGTGTCTGAAAGATAACGATTAGGAGAGACGGTAAGGTGCTTAATACTAAGCATCTCATCTTGAAATACCCTGCCACAGTCTATTCAGGCCGCATACCTCAAACTCTCCGTACGGCCATGTATTCCCAACCCACTACGGTATTTCAATTGTTAGCGAAATGGCCATTCCAAGAACGCATGTATGAGAGAATTGACGCGCTCGCTGTACAGAAACAGGGCACGAAAGTGTTTCCTGTGCCGCTGTCGAAAAGTGCGTCAATTGTGAGAGCAACCACCCTTCATATTCTAGATCTTGCCTTAAATGAGCTGAGGAAAAGGAAATAACAACAATGAAGACTCTCCAAAATGTATCATACCCCTGAGGCTCACCGTATAGTCGCTTCCCGTACCCTGATACAGGGAATCAGTAACGCTACCCCCCATGCACATAATAAAACTTTCCAAATAAGCTCAATTACCTGATCCTCTAAATATCACACAACCTCTCAATAAAAAACATCGACATTGCAATAAAAAATAGTGAATGTAAATAAGATAAATAATGAATGTAAATAAGATAAATAATGAATGTAAATAAGATAAATAATGAATGTAAATAAGAGACTTTCTTCTGCTAAGGCTAATCTGACGAGACCATTGACCAAGTCGAAGGCTTTCTAGAGAAGTTAAAATTTGCCGCGAAGAATATAATTCCTTGCAAAAAAACTAGAGTCATTGACTCTTCTGAAGGTGATGTGGTAGATCTCCACCTTTCACCAGCAGACTATGATACCGTGGGGGTCCTGGAAACAGAACCCTCCTCTTAAAGTGCGCAGATTTAAAGGCCTTTGTTTCCTGGAACTACAACAGCTTACGATCGTGACTAAAGGATCTCAAATCCATAATATCCTCGCACCAACCTGCCTGTGTTGCTCTTCAAGAGACTTTCTTGAGGAGTACCATGACAATCAGAGTGCGTGGATATAATTTTATCTGACAGGATACTGATGTCACTGCATCATCTTTTGGATGTGTATGCATTTTCGCATTCCAGGACTATCCCAATAATGTCGTTATACTAACCACATCGTTGCAGTCTGTGGCTGTGAGAATCCATACTCGTACATTAACCCCAATCTGCCACCTAACGAGATTGAGTCACATATGGATTTGAACCAATTAGTCGACTAATTACCTGCGCCTTTGCTTCTGCTAAGTGAATTTAATGGACACAGCCCTCAGTGGGGATATGATGGTACTAATTCTCATGGTCTGTAGAAAGAACAATTCATCTCGGATCACAGTTTCTGTTTGCTGAACACCGACGAGAAAACGTATTTTCATGCTCCTACTAGGACATTTCATTCCCTTGATCTAGCCATTTGCTCGTCGACACTGTTACCATCGTTTAATTTCGAAGTTGATAATGATTTACATAATAGAGATCATTTCCCTCTCCTAATCTCTCAGGTTCATGGTAATGGGATCCGGTTACGTCCTCCCACTTACCGGTTAAACCGGGCAGATTAGGATGTTTTCAAATGGCTAGATGTCTTAACTTGCACAATGGTTGAAGATCAATATATTAATGACTCTATCCGAAATGTCTCTGAATCTTCTGTAGACGCTGCTGATGCAGCGATTCCCAAGAGTTCTAATTCACAGTGGAAGATGAGTAAGCCATGGTGTAATAAGGATTGTTAAAGGAATAAAAGAAATTGTGGGATACTTCCCGACGATATCCTACAAGTGAGAACCTTGTAGCCTTTAAATGGTCAAGGACATTTGCTCGCAGAGTAAGGCGTCATAGTCAGAGAGAATCTTGATCAGGTATGTCTCTTCAATCATTTCGTCGACGACTAGTCAACTGTTGTGAAGAAAGGTAAAAACTCCCTGTATCGTGAATTTTTGATCCCAATACTGGATGGAAACTGCAAATGCTGAGCTCTTTTTACTTGTAAAAGTGGCCAATAATATCGGCTACTCTTTTGCTGGCGCGTCAAACTCCGACTCATATAACGGTACATTTTTAGCTACTAAGAATAGTTCAGAGCAAACACATATCAACTTCAATGGGTGGCAACCGCTTCCTTATAGCTGTGACTCTGACATGTGGGATTTGTGAAAGACGTTATCCTTGGCACACAATACCAGTCCAGGCTGTGATCGTATTACCTATACTACGCTTCGCCACTTGAGCGAGGTTGCATTTTATAGTCTCCTCTACCTATTCAACCGAATATGGAGAGAGCATGTGTTTCCTAGTCGGTGGCAGGAAGCCATAATAATTTCTATCTTGAAACCTGGTAAAAATTCAAAGAATCCTCTCAACTATAGTCTAGTCGCACTAACGAGCTGCCTTTGTAAAACCCTAGAAAATATGGTCAATGCCCATCTCGTATATCAACTGGAAAAGAATCAATGCTTTCCTACCATTCAGAGTGTTTCCGTATAGGAAATTTCGTATAGGAAGATCCTCTCATGATAAAGTAATTATGCTTGACAGCAAGATACGTACTGCTTTCGTATGGAAGAATCATTTGGTTTTTATTTTCTTAGACATTGAAAAGACATGTGACTGAACATTCCACTAAGGGATTCTTTGCACTTTATACAGTTATGGTCTGAGAGGCAATTTGCCTCTTTTTATTCAAAATTTTTTGTCTCTTAGATCTTTTAAAGTACGTGTTGGTAATGTGTTTTATCTACCTCTTTTATTCAATGTGAAGAAGTTCCTCAAAGGAGCATTTTGATCCCCATTCTTTTCATTTGTTATCTATCTTCATCTGTTCATGGATCACTGCACGTCATCGACTTGCAGATTTCCTATGAATGATCGTCAATGCGTCGGATTAAGCGACGATTTCATACCGCAGTCAATTACCTGGTTGCATGGTGGGGCGTAAATGGGCATAGTATCTCTGCTAGGAAGAGTAGTTTTGTGCATTTTTGCAAGAAACGGGGTCTCATTTCCGTTTTTGACGACCTCATCCGTGATGCATCTATTTCCATCATTTCTTGCGTCTTCTTACTCGGAGTAACTTTCGACTGCAAACTTACTTTCCTTCCGCCCATTTTATATCTGGGGGAGAAATATGAGAAATTTCCTCTGTATCTTGAAGATGTTGTTCACCAAAGAAAGGGGAGCGGATAGAACTTCTTTACTCCAATTGTACCAATCGTTGATTCTGTTTCGGATCGACTACGTATGTATTGTTTAAGATTCTGCTTGAAAAACTACCTTGATGAAATTTGACCCTGTCCATCTCAATGCTCTGAGAATCTGCTGTGGTGCGTATCGAACATCACCTGTGTTCAGTCTGAATGTGCACTGTAACCTTTGGTTTTCTGGTGTAGGAAACTGTCTCTCAATTAGTATTTCATATTGTAGTCTCAACTATCTCAGCCATTACAGAATATGCATATCAGTCCGTCTTTACAGAGACTATATGTTGCTCAACTTTCTTGCAACCGTCCGTTCTCCGAGAGGGTGAAAGATCACATTGAGAAACTCAGCCTCCATGGTTTAAATGTCCAACTGCGATAGTTTCTCAAATTTCCTCCTTGGACTGTGCCAAGGTTCCTTTTTCCTAACCCCTTTGCCTTATACATCAAAGCACCACATGTTCAATGGTTTTTGAAAGCTTATTTGCTTTCCATCGCAGTCAGTACGTGGATTTCATTCCTAATTACACGGATGGATCGAAAGGATATGGATACGTCAGCTGTGGTGTCGTTTCGAATGACATCAGGAACAGTTACCGGCTCGACACTTCCTGTAGTATATATACGCCGAAGATGTCGCCATTTACTGCGCCCTCCAATTAGTCGAGAAATCTAGTTCTCGTAAGTTCGCAGTTTATACTGACAGCATAAGCGTCCTGGAAACATTGGTACATCTTGATGATCACAGTCATCCTGTTGTGGTTGACATTATTTGCACTCTGTATAGCAGGGGCTATGTTATTAAATTCTGTTGGGTTCCTAGTCATGTTGGTATTTTAGACAATGAACAAGTGGACTCGGTTGCTCTATCGGTATCGAATCATCTGCAGCTCACAATCTCGCTAGATGACATAAGACGTCTCATTTTAAAATCCATTCATCATACATGGCAGGAATTATGGAATCTTCAATGCAATAACAAATTACCCTCGATAAAGTCTATCATTGGAGAATGACCTGTTCTTCCAATGCGAAGAGCGGATGTCAGATTGACTCGCCTTCGCATTGGACATACTCGATTTACTCATAAATATCTTTTATTTGGGGAGGAGGCTCCCGAGTGTTCTTCCTGTCATGCCCCTTATTTGCTTTTTTAAAACAGATTGACCTTTAACACCTTATGCGAAGTCTTAACCTTTCACCTTTTTTAATCACATGGTATTTGTTCCATATTTTTAAATTCATATAGTTTTAATGATTTAAACAAAAATTTGGCGTAGCATAGCCTGTTTAGGCTCTTGCGCCTTTAAATGCAACTTTCACTCACTCACGCACTCATAATTATTGGCAAAATCAATGGAACTTTGATGTAAATAATAAACTAAATCAAATTAAACCTCTCGTCTCTCATTGGAAATCCTTCTCGTGTAGAAGACAGGAAATGATTTTAACTCATCTAAGGATTGGAGATACAACATTTACACATAAACATATGACTCTGGGGGAGAATCCCCCTATTTGTAAACATTGTTTATCCGATAGTGAGACATATTTTTATTGAAAGCTCTACATTTAACTCTGTTTGTTTTAATTATTTTAAATCTTATTCTCTTTCCTTAATTGACTTGGTTTGGAAAAATTCCAACTCAAATATTTTCAAATTTTTTATGACATTGATTTTACTGCATACATTTAATTTTATCAAAACTATTCTTTTTCCTATATATTATTTATTGTTAAAATTTTATTCTATCCTATCCGATTTAATTGAAATATTTTACCTTGTGTTAGAAACCTTTTGTCCCAAGAGGACTCAGTGCCATAAACTCATACAACCAACCAATCAGATATCGCTTCTCCCTCTTGCGTCGTCTAAATGTACTGAAATACTAACTATTTGCATATCCAAACCTCTTCTTCCTTTCATGTGATTTTCACGTTTACCAGATCATTTGTTCCTGATGTTGCAATTTTAATTTTCAGCAGTGTAAATGTTCAGGGATAATTTGGAAGTAAGAAGTTAAGTGGACTGTATATTGGTTAATTCAAGAAGTAGAGTTTATTTTTATACAATTTAAAAACTTGTGCGCACGATAGCAATGAAAATAATTTGTACCCTATGATCCATTAATACATCAAATATTTTAAAGGAAGACAAGAGCAATCATATGCTCAAGCTGGTGGTTGAATTACCTGCTTCTTGTTGTTTAACAGGTACATTGAGACTGACGCCAGTGGGAAGAAACAAGAGCCGCTTGACAAGTAATAAATATATCAAACACACGGCTCATAATTTATATTTAATTTCTACCAATCCTCAATGGTTAGAATATTATGTTCCAAATTTGTTTATAAAGTAATAATTTGTTACTCCTCTTATATAAAAACTGTGCAGTTACAATGGGAATACACTCATCTTCAAAAAGCAAAGCTGCATCTAAAAGAAAGCTAAGAACGTAAAGACACATTAAGAAATTGTTTCGTTTCAGTTAGAACCGCAAATGGTTAAGTGTTAGATGCGTCGACACGAATGATGTCTTCAAACACATAATTTACCTCGCCTCTCATTACCCTTTCAGAGGTTCTCCCAAAGCGGCGTAATTTTGTTTCTAACTAGTGTGTTTGGGATTAATTTATTGCTTTGAAGTTTATAATGCTTTTAAAAAGGAAACGAAAGCTATTTGAACAGTTTGAAGCCTTTGAGTATTGCATGAAGGCGGATTGTCAGTCCATTGGAAGGCACGTCATATCGGTCACGCAAATCTTACAATTTCATCGGTTACATGGAAGTTATAGCTTACGACAAGTTGCCTCAAAGAGAGCTACATGGACCACAAGTAAGGAAGATCGAAGAATTGTTTGGCAAGTGCGAAGCACATCAACTGCCAAAAATTCCAGACAGTGATGCGCTCTCTGCATCGTCTTGCAGGTGCCATTACCTTTACAGATGCTGCATTCTTCGGGATTGCTTGCACGGACACCACTATGGAGATTTCCCGTGACAAACCCAGCAACGAGGCAAGAGATTACAATGGAAGAGTAACATGGAGCCGTGTGGAATAGCAGCGTGTCATCTTTAGTGATGAGTATCCCTTTTGTCTTGGTAAGGATGATAACTCAACCCGTGTGTATGGAAACAACAGGATTAGCGCCATGATGGACGATTTATTGTCGCTCGTCTCACATCCAGACAGTAGAGTGTAATGGTATGGAATACGATTTCGTACGATGTCCAATCACATTTGATTTTTATCGAAGCCACTTTAATGACCTCAAAACTCCTTCAACTGCTGGTCATTCATTTCGTGAATACCCAACCCAATTCTCTATTTCAGCAAGACAAAGTTCGTGTTCATACCGCTGCTGCTGCTCATAGAAAATTTTAGGGATGTTATAGGCCGTTCTATTAAGACTCCATCTCTATCACAAGATTTGCATGCTAAACTTCATTCAACATGGTGTGAGTTGAATCAAGATACTATTAAGAGCGTCTACAATACACTGCTACGACATAGGGTAGGATGTATTAGAAATATGTTGGTTCAACTTCCATTGAGAGTTGTAATGATTTTGTATATTGATCAGTGAATTTTTGTCATATCCATGTACAGTTTTCAATAATTTCTTGTTGGTGATGAGTATTTACTTACTTTTAAATATTATTTAATTCTGGCTATTCTTTCTATTTACATTTTTTTTTTTTGACGATGAGAGCACTTTTAATATTAATATGACTTTAATTGATATTAAACCACGTTATTCGATTTTTTTTGTAGCAATATCTCCTTATAAGTTAATATTTCTCTCCGAAATTCTTGAATTTAATTTTCGGTAGGTTCAAAATTTTTTGTTATTTGTAACAATTCATCATGAAAAGAAATTACAAGACTAAGCATTACAATTTTGAACAGCGAAATAAATATATTTTAATATGCTGGATATTTATTGCATACTTGAATTTTCTCTCTCACAAACTGTCTAGTTCCTCATTAGCATTAAAATACCGATTCAATACAGCCATGATGCAGCCCAATTCTTGAATGAGGGAAATAGGTAATGAAGGTTCAGAAGATCCTAGGTAACACTTCTCAGATTTGAAATGATAAATAACTGCTATCTCTTTTCAAAATGCTTTTTATTTAAAATAAAGTTTATCTGCTATTATTGAATTAATTATTTAACTTTATAAGACATTATTTATGTAAATTTAATTTTTGATTAAAATTGCTTTTCATTTTAATGTATTGGAATTAAAATTCTGTAATATTTATTAACAAATATGATAGTAAAACCCGTTTGGGTCTTTTCCTTCTTAATTCCAATAGCGACCCTTTTTATTCAAATGCTTTTTGCGCTTTTTCGGAGAACCTTCTAAGAAAACTAAGAATATAATTTTGAAAAACAAAAATAAAAAAAATGACAATTTTGAAAATTTATATGTCATTTATAAAAATGAATGTCATTCAAACATTGCTTCAGAAATTAGGTACAAAAGGGAATCAATGAGCTTACTTTCTGTCTTTAAAATACATAAAATAAAAGCATACAAAATATACAGTACTTAAATTCAATGTGTAATCAGCTTTGATATAACTTTTCTCTTCTATATATATATATAGTATATATATATATGTGTGTGTGTGTGTGTGTGTGTGTGTGTAGCACTCCTATGTTATTGTGTTTGGATGGATGTCCAAAATTATTAAACGTTTGAATATTTATAACATTTAATTAACACATTTCCAATTAACATTTACCCGAACACAAAACAATTCACTTAATTATACATCATTCTACAATTTCACGGTTTGTCTAAAAAGTTATCCTTCTCGTTTGCTCGCTTCCCTCTGACTCGCTGGACTTCAACCTCGTGTGATGTGGAACGAACTCTCTCTATAGTATTACAATTAGAGGTTTATTCAAATTCTACATCTTTGCCCATTCTAGAAAAAGGGGACATCACAGTATTAAATCCATTTAAAGTTATGTCATCCTCAAAAACAAAGCTGAAAAGAGAAAATTTAAAAGCATTAACAAAGCACACAAATTAAATATCATCTATCATCTTTGGAGTATCATCGTCTTGCTTTGTCATCGGCATCACTTCACTCTTCTTTTTTGCTAATGTCTTCAAGACGCATATAAAACAGTCGTGTTTGAGGGTAAAGTAGTCATAATTGGGAGAAAAGTCATAAATGGCAAACACATAGTCAAATAAATGAAGTAATGGGATTTTTTACGTTACGTTCTCCAGTTTTTTTTTAAATTATGCACAAATTGTTGTATTTTTTCGTTCTTCATTCTCTTCTTTTGAAACTTCTTATGTATCATTGAATCTAATTTTAGTAATTTTGTATGGCGCTAAATATTTCGATTTAAGCTTAAGATGTGGTCCGAAGTGAGTACGTTTCATAACTAAATAACCTGATTTACAGCATTGAGGCATTCGCCTTCGTAAGTTGCATGTCTTCTTATTTTGCTCTTGAACTTTAAATATTTGTTTTAAACATCCAACTGTTGATCGCGTTACGGGTTTTTTTTTTTTTTTTTTTTTTTTTTTTTTTATTAAGTGTATACCTATTAAGTAATTTTAGTATTTAGTATAAAATTAAGTATTTGAAGGGTATACCTATTAAGTAATTTCATAATGGCTTCTATGACAGCAAGAACCTCAAGCTCGTAACTAGAAGGCTACTTATCAGCGTCTGTGGTCTTTCTACTCATGAAATACGTTGGATGAAAACTCTTGTCATTTGTAGACCTTTGCAGTAAAATTGCACCATAACCACCCAACCTAGCATCAGTATGTATTTCCGTTTCATAATTTGGATTATATATTTCTAAAACAGGTTTCTGAGAGAGCAACATTTTAAGCTTATTAAAAGAATTTTTCTCTTCCGCAATGAATTTAAATTTACAATCCTTTTTCAAAAGATCACTAAGAGGTATAGCAATAATAGAATAATTAGGATTAAATTTTCTAAAAAATCCGGTTAAGCCTAAAAATCTTTGGATTTGTTTCAAATTAGTATGTTCAGGAAAATTAAGAGCAGCTTTGGTTTTTGAAATGCATTGATAAATACATCACTTGTCCCAGAAATTCAATTATTTCCTTCAGAAACTGAGATTTTTTAAAATTGATTTCTAAACCATATTCTTTGATAAGATTATGAACTAGCTTTAATCTTTCTATTCCTTCCTTTTCATTAGCAGATAATATTATTACATCATCCAAATATGGTTAAACAACGCTATCATTGATCAAAGGTCGTAAAATGGTATTAATAAATCTTTAGAAAACTGATAGTGAAATGCATAAGCCAAAAGGTACTCTCAAAATAAAAACCTTCATGAGTGACAAATGACGTATATTTTCTACTCTGTTCATTTACATCAACATGAATAAAACCATTTTTTAATTCATAAGTGCTAAATACTCCTAATTATTGTAATCGATCTAAGACATTTTCAATCATTGGTAAGGGAAATCTGTATGTAAATATGATTTTATTTAGCTTTCTATAATCTATACATATTAAAGGACTTCCATCTTTTTTCCTAACAATAACAACTTGGACTGGAATACTCAGAAGAGTAAGGTTCTATAATACCTTGTTTTAACCATTCACTTATTTGAGCATCAGTAATCTTATTTTCCAAAAAAGGTAAACGTCGCTGTCGTTGATATATTGGTTCATTGATTTTAGTTAAAATATTTAATTCTATGTTAGCTGATTTAATTTTATTGGATTTGTAATTTAGAATAATCTGACGCACTTAATCTTTAATAGAGTTTGAAATATTTTGCCCTATATTTTCTACAATTTCCTCAAAATTAATAATACGATAAAATATGGTTTTCTTCACACAGAGATTTATTTTTTTATTGTAAATCCATTTTCATTTATTATAACTTCACCCTGCAAAATTAGATCAAGTCCTATTATAGCATCATGCGGCAAAGCACCGCTTTCAACAACACATATGTGTAGTGCTCTTAAAGTTGTCTATTTGAATCTCTCCTTTAAATACACTTAAGGGTTTTATTTTATAATTTCCTAATCCCTATAAAATTGAATTACACTTATTCAGTTCACAAATATTTAACTTTTCAAATATATTTATAGAAATTAACGTAGCTTGACTTCCAATATCTATCAATGAATTAATATTAAAATTACCGAAATGAACCAATTTGAACAGATTTGCTTGTTTAACAATATTGAAAGGTGTTACATTATCATTGGATTTGGTTTCCATATTTAATTTCGAGCATTCAGACGCCTTGTGCTTAAAGTTTGACAAATGAAACATTTTAAACCCCTATTCTTATGTGTACAAAATTTAGATAAATGTCCTTTACCACCACAAATAAAACAAAATTTAGTATTCTGATCAAAATTACTAAGCGTTTCTGATTCAAAAAATTATCAGGTTTTTGTTTTACTTTATAAAGATTGTATTTACTTTTCATAAAATCATTTTTTGATAACTTCACAAACTTTAAGTTTTTTTTCTAATTACGGTTGAGTCTTTGCAACCGTACAAAAATAATTCATGTTCATGTTTATCATTCATACCTCTCATAATAAATTGCATTAATGCACCATGTTCAGTTCTCATTCGATTACCCAATTCTTTGATTATATAATATTATTCCTGTGCAGACAAAGTTTCTTTCATTTTAAGGTTACTTAATATTTCATGTTATTGGGCTGAACTAGTAGTAACCTTAAATTCATCTATCAACGCTTCATTCAGTTTCTCCCAGGGCATAATATTCAATTCCCTTTTTACAAATAATAAGGCATTACCTCCAAGCGACCGTTTTGCAAAAATAAACTTTTGAAGGTCAAATGAATCAAAAATTTTAGCAGCGCATTCAAATTGCTCACACCAGACGGAGATGTTTTTATGTAACTCTTCATTAAAAGAAGAAATTGCGCTTTATATATTAGAGAAACTCATAGAGATGTTTTGATTCTGATTTGCAACACAACTTCACTCCTCTTAATGTTTATTAATGTTCTGGCTCTGCACCGATGAACCTTGTTTCGTCTCTTGTTCCATTTTGCTTTCCAAAGCAGATCGATTCAAATTTTGAATATTTTGATAGAGCAAATTAACTTCATTTAGCAAAACTGATATTCTCTCGATTATTTCAGTTTTTGTTCCTTAAAATTCAATATTCAGAATATCACAAATAGTAATCAACTCACCTAATGACAAAGTATCACAAATATTTTTTTTTAATTTAGATTTAAAATTAAAGTCATTTACTGTGAACTCAAAACCAGTAAAGTTCGAATACTTTCCGTATTTTAAGCATCACCATCTGTATCAAAAATAAACTTATGTAAAATTTTAATTTTTTCTTTCTTCAGTGCATTGCTTATCACATTAATTTTATCAATCTTCATCTTTAAATTAACAAATAAGAATAAAGCTTACTCACCTCAAAGTCTAGAATTAAATTTTGCAGAATACACAAAATATATATATATCCAAAAGGCGATACACTACTGAATTAAATAAATTCGCAATTTAATTCCAAGTAGAGATAATTTTTTTTCTTTTTACAACATGAGTCCATGACACTTCTGACTTTTATGGTTATACTATGTTATTGTGTTTGAATTGATGGCCAAAATCACAAAACATTTGGATATTTACATTTAATTAAACCATTTCACATTAACATTTATACGATCACAAAACAATTCACATAATTATACATCATCTACAGTTTCACGTATCGTTTGTAAAGTCATCCTTCTCGCTTGTCGCTTCCGTCTGACTTGCTAGACTTCAACCTTGTGTGATGTGAAACGAGCGCCCTCTATAGTATTACATTCAATGGTGTATTAAATCCTACATATATATTATCATACATATAGACAATATTTTTGACTATATATTCATTCTTTTAAGGGTGAGGATCAAAAGCTTGGTTGTACCTTAACGTTTGAAGATAATCAAACTTCGAAATGTCAAATACCTACTTTGATCATGAATAAATGTACAGTGGAACCTAGTTTAACGAGCACCTCTCATAGTGAGTAATTCATATAACGAGCTAAACAAATTGTAAAAGAAATTACTCGCTTACAAACGAACATTTAGTGTAACGAGAGACGAGGAAAGAGGAAGTCCCAGTTTATGCTCCTGCTGCATCAGTTCGTGTTAAGTACTCGTTCCGATAGCATCTTATAGTGTCATTTAGAATCACATATTTTTCCAAACTTGTGTACAGAAATATTTTTTATTGTATGTTCAGACATATGATTTGTCAAACTTGTGTTCAGACATACTATTTGTCATTTCTTGTCCGCAAAGTTTATTTACCCTTTCAAAAGTGTCTCTATAGAAAAACCCATAAGAAGACAGACGTAAGAGAAGGATAGAAATTGTAGAAATGAAATGTAAAATCATTGGAAAGTGAGAACGAGGTGTAAGAGGGCCTGATCTGGAACGAACACAAAATCGACTTACATCAAGGAATTGCCATATTTTGAAGAATGAGGACATGATTAAGGAAATAGATATTTTAAAGTAAGTAACAAAAATTTTTACGTAACGACCGATTATGTCATATATGATTCACCATTTAAATTGACTCTGTAGACGAGTATCCCGCATATGACTTTTAAATAAACTAAATAAAATTAATTTATACGGATTAAATTTTATTTATTCAATTTATTATTAATTAATCTACTTATTTTTAATTAGTTATATAATTTATTTATTTATTACCATTAATTTAATATTAAATTTTATTTATCAGTATTTCATTCATTAAGTTTTTCTTTATAGTTTTTTAATTTATGCGAAATTTAAATAAATTTAATTTATGCGAATTTCTTATCAAAGTTAGGCTTAGCAGCACGAATTGCCCTTCCCACAATACTGTGCATTCTGTAAGCGCACCGTCCATTGAGGTAAGTGAGGTACCCGTGGCGAAAGCGTTAAGACTTCATGTGTCGCGTTAAGACTCAACGGCTGAAGATTGGTTGGTTGGTGATAATTTCTGGCACTGAATCCTCATAGAACATATTGTGTCAAACTCAAGGTGAAGATAGTGCCATTTTTCTATAGATAGGACAAGTTAAGGCATCGGACTACGTTTGAAGTAATTTTTTTTTAAAAAGAATAATAAAATAAATTTTCCCCACATTTTTATACAGATTATGACTCAAAATTATTTTTAAAAAAAGGCCAAAAATACTTCTATTATTAAACAAAATTTAATAAATAAAGGAATTCAAGCAGAAATTTGGTGAGTTTTTACCTTAACGCAGAAAACTCCATAGAAAATTCTACTGCATTAATTTAAATATAACTTTTGTGATACACATATATGACATAGGTTAACACGATGAACTAAAATATAAGAAATATACACATACGGAAAAGTTATAGCTTATCGCAATAATTTCAGTTAATTTCTTTCCAAATTTACCAATACCATTGTACAAAAACACCTTTAAATTAAAAAGCATCAATTTTAAGACCAAATCTTTAGTTTACAGGCTTAGCATAATATTAAGTATAGTATACCGTACAAATTTTACATATAAATCTAAATTGCAGTTTGTAAAATCATGTTTTGAATAAACAACATTTTTAAAAAATTATCTTTCCGTGAAAAAGGAATTTAAGTTTACTTTTGTATTTCACTAAAACAATAAGAAAGCTCAAACTTTTAAAATCATACACATTTGTAAGTCACGCCCTCTTTTTTCTCATAAGCAACACTTTTTTTCTTTCTTGATACCCGATTTTTTTTTTTTCTGACCTGTTTAGTTTCAGGCAAAGAATGACGCTTTCAATAATCGATGCGATTTTCATCTATGCTATTGCATTGTTTCAGTGTATAATGGCCTGGAATTATTTCTAATTCCTCTAAAACATTTAATATTCCAGAAAATCCATCATTAAATTAGATAAGGTCTAAATATGATCCTAGGCGAAAAGTTTGTGTTTCAACGAAAACATTTTTCGGTATTACTGACCATAAGATATTATTGAAACTTTCATTGGCATTTTGAGTAAGGCGCCGAAGACATTTAATGAGCAAGTTTTGGTCGCATAACTTCATGTATACAGGCTTAATTATATTTACTATATATAGATATAGATCCATACTGGTATCCTTGTAAGGTTTTCCTGAAACAATGGCTCGTTGATATTTACTCCAATTGTCCACACCTTTAGGACATTGCCCATGCATTGGTTTCCCCTTACTTCAACAACAGTGAGCAAATGCAGCAATAGTGGCACTTTGCATATTGGATAAACTTCCTACATTGGATCTAATAGCTATTCCATAATAGTTTTGTAGTTTGTTGATAAAATTATCTGTTAGTTTTCCCTTACCGCCAAATCCCTTTCTGTTAGCTTTTAATTTGCGAAGGTGAGCTCCAACTCTTTTTTGAGTATGCCCGATGCACTCAAGCTTTCTCACAGATTCCTTGCCTTAAATATCTCGAACTGCATTGAATCCTTTCGAATCACCGTCACCGTAGTAATCGGGGTATAGAAGAGAACGTAAACTTTTAGAACGTTCAAATATATGATAAACTTCGACAACTTCCATGTTTCTCGATCGTCCACTGCGATTTGAACAAAAATGATTGAGAGTTTATGCTGTGGTAAGATTGAGTTATTTTTGTATTTATTACAAACTCTTCGAAACTGGGACATGATTTCAACATTAAGAATTTTTCCTGTTAAAACTGAAATTGCACTCACAACACCATTAAACGATGAGTAGCCTCGACGTTGCCATGTTCCATTGGGAGACACCCCACATTCCGTAAATTTGTAAGTTGATTTTTGTGTTGTAATAACAGCATCTGCCGTCATGTTCATTGAACATTTAGCGACAGATACAGCAGCATGTAGAATTTTTTTTTCTTGTTGACTAAATGACATGTTTGACATAAAGGGCATATTTAAAGTTGTAAGAATTTTTCCCCAGTTGTATTCCCTTTCCTAATGAGTCGAAGTGCATACACAAATCTAGTTTTTTTTTTTATAGATGTGCAAAATCCAAAAGAGTAAGGACAATTTTCATAATATAGTGAGATTTGAAGATAGACCAAATTTGGGATCTTCAACCATTTTCAGTTTAGCTTTGAGACATGATGGACAAAATAAAACGGTAAAACACTAATTAGTAAGTCTAAAGCTATTATATGATAGCCAGATAATGTTTCATTCATATCAGACTCAATTTTTTTTACTGAGAGTGTGACGATTACCGTGGAATTTACGCTTTTTATTACGACTTTAACTTAAACCTCCCATTTAAAAATCAAAAAGTATGCTTTGTTTATTAATATTTCAGAAGAAAAAAACAATGAAAAATCAAAAAAAATTACAGTGTAATTTAAATAACCTGTCAGAAATTTTGGATTCCATATGCGAGATGTAAGCAATATAATACATAACTGCATCCCACTAACAGAAACCCTCTTTTCTCACTCTTTCCAATAAAATTCAACTCTACAAGCAAATAATCAGACCCATTCTATCATACGCTTCTCTTGGATGGGGCCAAGTGGCTCCTACACACATAAAAAAATCCAAACGCTGCAAAACAAAATACTAAGAATAATAACCCCATCACTTTGATATGTTTGAAATTCTGTCAGACACAAGGATCTTAAAATCTCTCGAATAGACACATCAACCATCTATCCCGACGCTTCTTCATCAAACTTATTAATCATACTAATCCACTAATTAGAGCCCAGCTTTTATTTGCATATAATAACGGAATCCATCCATTACCAAATCAAACTTGTAATAATTACTTCCACCTCATTTCCCCATAACCATAAGCATTCCAACTGAAACATTTCGATTTATCCTAACCCAACTGTAATCAAACCTCCATTACTCACTGCTGTCTCTCTTTCCCCCAACCTACTCAACCTATTTATTCTCAAGAGCAATTCCTCTCCTCATAAATCAAGCCAAGTTTATGTTAAAGCGTATGTAAAAGTCTATATAAAAACTTCGCTACCCATCTTTCTCCATCCTTTCCTTACTTCTTACGACTCCTCGTCTTCATAACAAAAAAAAGCTTTAAAATTATCAAAATTAATTTAACTGTAAAATTAAATTAAATTATTTTTTAAAATGATATAATTGTAATCTACTTACAGTTATTAAAAAAAATTATGTATGAAAAATGATACTTACTGATCTCAAGTACTCGAGATCTACCCAGCATAATGTGTGAAGGTAAACGTTTACGGAGGCGAAAGTAAAGTTGAAAAATCAGATAAGAAAAATATCATTCTGTATATATATCATACATCTTATATCTTCACTCTTCTTCTTTCTTTTTCTATTTCATTGTAAATCAAATGTGTTTAATACACGTTTTAATAAGCTTGGTTAACCTTTTAATAATTTTCCTGAAAATATATAAAAAAAAAAAAAAAAAATCAGATGGAACAAAGTGTCGCAATGACTGGCGCTTGCTAACCATTTGATTCTTGTTGTAAGCAATATGAGATGTTTACCTATTGCCATTCTCTTTCCCAGAAATTCATGAAAAGTAATTTGAAATTTTTTATCTGCTTATGGAACATTTCATTAAAATGATCACTAAAAAAATAACATATTATTTTTCATAAATTACTGTGAAAAAATAAGGAATCGTAAGACTTCTGGTCTTTTAAATGTAGTTCCGGTCATTAACCTTAAAGTGGCACTTCCGGTTTATTTGACAGCTATGACGTAAATTTTAAATCTTTATAATTTCGCTTCTACATCTCCTACACTATAAACAAAAGCAGTTTAGTAAGTTAATCAGTTGGGTTTCAAAATGGTAAAAAAAAAAAAAAAAAAAATGTAAATTTTGGCAGAAAATCATATTTTAAACGTATTCAGTCACCTTAAAACTCAAGCTTATGATACAGATTAATATTACGTCTTAAAAAAATATTTATCAAAGTAGCAAAAAAAAATTAATGTCATGTAGGAAATTAAAAATATTTGATTAGGGATTTTCCCTAAGTCAATTAAAGGTAGTGTATAAAATTTAAAATATTCAAATTGGACTGAGTTCAGTCAAGATATCTCTGAGGATTATCACTATAATTACACGTAGGGAAAGTTAAATCCAACTTCCCCATGAAAGTCAATTTTGTGTGTCTGATACGCAAACGTTTAAACGACAATCCCGGGTTCAATATGAAATTGATTTCCATCGAGAAATGATAGATTTAATATGATTTAAATTATTATTTATTTCTAGATTCCATTGATCCTGCCAATGGTTTTGAATTGTTGATTTAATATATTTTATGGTATCACAATATGGAATGATGGGAGAGATATTGCACCAGATGCAGATTTAGCTGCACTGCTGATCTTTTTGTTGACCATGATACTCACGTGAGAAGGTATCCTACAAAAAATTAATTTGATATTTGCAGACTTTAGATTATGAATTGTTTTTAATATTTTAATAGTTATTGGATGAAATGAATTATTTGGTTGATATAAAGATATTAATACATTAATGGAATCTGTGAATAAATAAAATTTTCATCTTGTCGGCTTGACAAATTGTCTAATGCCTTGGGAACTGTATGAAGTTCAGAAGGAAAAATAGAGCAGGAGGGAGGAAATTGAAAAGAAGGAAGCGAACCGTCAATTAAAAAAGAAGCACCAACATGATTTGTTGACTTAGAACCGTCAGTGTAAATGTTGATAAAATCAGGGTACTTCTCTGCAAGTCTTTAAAAAGTTGGATGTACTGTATTCTTTTGTGAAATGGAGGAGTGAGTCGTTTTTTGATACCACAAAGCCCATCTAAAAATAAATTGTATTTGAAAATGTTAAAAATTTTCATGTTAAAAATTTAAATTTTTTTTTTCAATTGACGTTCTTAATTGGTTTTGAAGAGGCAAAAGTTGTCGCCTCAGAAGTGTAATGATAGCTCGAAGCAGTTAACATATAAACTCTGAATAGAAAACATTCGGGATACTCCGGAACATAGTCTCAAAACATTATAATGTGTTTAATTTACACCAAATTTATTATTATTATTATTATTATTTTCTTTTGGCTGAACCGCATACAACGCAACCGTAATCTAACTTTGAGTGAATAGTTTATTCATAATAAACAAAAGTACGTTAAGAACCCTATGAAAAATCTAATAAAAACTTAAAAAATATTCGTATTTTTTTCACATTGTTTACGAAGTTGTATGTGAATATGTGAGTGAAACGTAAGTTTTCTTATTTTATTTTATTTACTTATTTTTTTTTTTTTTGTCAAATATAAGTCCTAATACTTTATTTCGCCTACAGTGTTTATTAAAGTATAGTTACAATAAGTTTTTGGATTAGGATGATAACAAAAGTGAACACCAGCAATTTTTTAAAAGAGAAGCAGAAACTATTTTCATATGTTTGTTTTGTTTTTCTTATAAGGCAGTTGAAGTTTTCTTTGAATGGTATTTATTTATTTTCCCAAGCTTGAAATTTGTTGGTTGTCAACATAAATGAGAGCTTTAACAGATAGTGGGATATTTGAAACGATATTATTAATATTATAATGAAAAGTATGACGCTTAAAACAT
This sequence comes from Nephila pilipes, assembly GCA_019974015.1. NCBI lineage: Eukaryota > Metazoa > Arthropoda > Arachnida > Araneae > Nephilidae > Nephila > Nephila pilipes. The sequence goes on from BMAW01069546.1 coordinate 799,982, forward strand.
TCCCGTGAGGAATCCTTTCTTCTTGAATAAAATCATCCGATAGGATCAAGTAATCTTTAACATATCTATACTCTAAAAACTTTTGAATAAAAACTGACATGTTACTTCTTAAGTCATAATTGTATAAGTCTCTGATAATTCCATACCTCCAAGTGCGATCGTAGACATTCTCGTTGCCCCCCCCCCAAAAAAAAATGTGGTGGGGTGGTTTTTTTTTTTTTTTTGAATGAAAGTATTTCCTACACATGTTTCCAAAGCGAGTAAGTTATCGACAGTAGACCTGTTGTGTCGAAAACAGCGTTGAAATACTCTAAAAAATAAATTTAATTTTGCTCTAAACTGTACATCATAATTATTCCAAAAATTTACACTGGTCATTCGTAAGTGTCACGGTTGGTAATTTTCTGGATCTGTTCGAAGTTCTAATATTGGAATAATGAGTACATATTTTCAAGAATGAGGAAAGTTATATTCTTTCTCGATTCTGTTGTACAATTTTAAAAGGTTGATCAATGAATTAGTAGACAAAAGTTTCACGAGTTGATTGGTGATATTACCTTGTCCTGGAAATGATTTATTTGTATGAGAAAGAGCCATTCCCAGCTCATGAAAAGTGAAATCATTATTATATGGGATACTGTATCTAATGATGACATTGATTTTCTCCTTTTCAACTGCAGTCTTTATTTTATTTATTAATTTTAAAATTATTGGAGAAATTTTTGGAACTGGTCGTAAGAGAGAGTTATGAAAAAAGGCTATATTATTTTCAATGATCTTCGTAGATGGAATTGTTATTGTATTCCAGAATTGGAATCTGTTTTATATATGTATAAACTCCGGAGACACACACACACTGACTAATGATAATTGTTTACTAGTAATAATACTGTTAATATTTTACCCAATATTATTTCTGGCTTCTTCGTTATATTTTTCAAAAAGGACTTTGAGTTGCTTCTACGAAATAAAATTTGTCACGTTAGGATACCTTTTTAAAAACGTTCCATAACCTCCTCTATTCTTTATAGGATATTTGGTAATCTTCATTCCACCATGGGTCTTTTTTAATCAAAAGCTTTCTTTACGAATGTATTGGCTCTGTTTATAGTACACTGGTTATGTCTTCTGAAACCTCAACAATACTTTGGATATTTATTATGTCATTGATGATATTTTCAAAGGATGAATAAAATGGCCAGTTAGCAGTTTCATAAATGTAATGCTGGCCATTAAAATTGCAGCACCAGGAACGAAAAATCTGACGAAAGTCACAATCACATGAAAGGAAGAAGAGGCTTAGATATACAAATGATTAGTATTTCAACGTATTTGGACGACGCAGGAGGGAGAAACGATATCTGAAGCACTGATTAAAAGAAAAGTTACGCAGTGGATTTCTTATTCGGAAAGCGCTGCTTTTTTAAGTTGGAATTTTTCCAGAATATTCTGTTATACCATAATAATCAAAAGAAATGCTTACCTACAAGTGTCGGAATTCAACAGAGATAGGATTGTTGACTGTCGAGAGTGTGGAGTTTCGTTCCGTGATATTGCCCGTAGCACAGGTCGAAATCCAGCCACTGTAATGCGAATAAGGAATCAATGGGTTGCTGAGGATCATACTGAACGACATGCAGGATCTCCAAGCCCTCCCATGACTAACGCCGAAGGGGAAAGACAAATTTGGAGCTCGTCCCTGCAAAACCATACAACCCCACATGGACCATTGATTAAGAAATAGACATGTTTGCAGCCCGCCCAGTATCCGCACTTACGGTGCGACGATGTTTACTGAAGCGTGAACTGTCAGCTCGACTACCAGTACTTCGGCTTCCCTTGATAATACAGCTTAGAGAGTGACGATAACTCTGGTGCGTCGAACGACAGAGCTGGATTCAGGAGTGGCAAAATGTCGTCTTTTCAAACGAATCCGGTTCTGCGTGCAGTATTGCCTCATACGTGTCTAGAAGCTCTGAGTAGACCACTTGTCGCCTGCTTGCATTCGATATCGGCATAGAGTACTTCACTTAGTGTGATGGTTTAGATAGCCTTTTGGTATACGACACGCACATCTCTAGTTCAGATCAAAGGTAATTTGAACGCAGATCGGTACATTTCTGATATCTTACATCCAGTAGTTTTGCCATTTTTTTCGAGTCTTACCAAATGCCCTCTTCCAACAAGATAATCCAAGGCCACGTGTTCCAAGTCATGTTCTGACCTTCCTCGATATTCAGAGTATTCGATTGTTTTCCTGGCCTGCACGATTTCCAGATCTATCACCCATTGAAAACATCTGGTCTTGGCTTGCTAAGAGACTGTACCACCATTTCTCTCCAGCTAATATGGTTGAGGAAGTGTGACATGGACTTGTAGCAGCATGGAATGAGTGGTGGGTTTCTGTCATCCAAGCGCAGTTCTACTCTATGCCTAACCGTGTAAGGGCAATTTTAGCTGCTAGAGGAGGGGCAGCTGTTTCTATCAATTTCTCCCTCCTTAAAACCACCAAACTGCTTGCAAATTTAATCATTATGTCTTCATGCCATACTGTTTACGTACAATAAATATCTTTTTTGTATTTGCTCCCTTCATGATGTTGCAATTTCAATGACCAGCAGTGTATATTCACTGCATGAAATAGAGTTTGGTTGGAACAGATTTATACGATCTAATATAATTGAACAGCGGTCAATATTTTATAATCACTATTGATATCGATTTGCTTTAAATGCCGAGAAAGATAAAATGGAAGGGAAACAAATTGTTAGGGCTTTTGAATGAAACGTCTTCTTAGGTAAATGAAAATAAGTATTTATGGTATTTTTTCAAAGGCTCAGTTTGTTGTCTGAAATTTTTGTTTCAATTTGAGCTCCTCTTGGGTTATCATTTTTATTTCCCCAAAGAGTATTGCGTCCGATTATAATGAAAGTTACGGGGAGCTGATTGATGAGGTCATTAATAGTTAGGGTGTTAATTTGTGATGGAAATGATGACAAACTCTCTCATAAAAATGTTTTTTTAAACATAGCATAAATTAATAACAAAGGAAAAAATATCAAAGCAATAACATATTTCTGGATTTCACAACAGCTCTCTGAAACTCATTCTTCACGAACTGTCATATATATCTTTATTGTAACTTCATAAATCTCTTTTTTATATAGCCATTCTGTGGAATCCAATTGGATTAACTCCTATACATCAGGTGTGACATAATGGTGATGAGCAACGGGAATTAACTTTACCGTCTTCCAACAAATTGGGTATTTGGAGGTGAGTAGAGTAGTACTACTTTACTCACCTACTTTATACGTAACGAACTACTTTATACATAAAGTAGTTCGGTCTCTACTTTATGTATAAAGTAGAGACCGAAATTAATGTTTGGTTATGAACTCATTAGCATGACAGCATTAGCATGAAGGGTGCTTTGCAAATTGTTTGAGGTACATGGTAAGTATGAAATATTTTCAAATCATCACCCCTCTACTTCCTTCTTAAGTAATATCTATTTTGAAAATGCTTTATTAGTGGTTTATTTCGTATTTATCTGTTAAATTTGTTTCCTGGCTGGCAATGACAAATGGATGGTATTAATTTCAGATATTTTTCAAATCTAAGATCTTGCTTCTGTACCCTCGGCAATTCCAAAAAATCAAGAAGGTCATGGGAAAGAAAAAGGGTCAAACACCTTTATTTCGCGGCTGATTGAGAAGAATAATCATTTAATATTCATCTTTGTAAGAGAGGTAAACGTTTAATGCACCATCAAGTCATTATTTGTTAGTTTTTTTTTTTTTTTTTATTATTATTATTATTTATATAAAATTTATTTACTCATTTATTATTTTCGAAAAATCTCTATGATTTTTAGCTGAATTTCAATTTTTGGATTTTTTTTATTATTATTATTTTGATTTTAAGTAATGGAAAGGGTTTGGGATTCTGCTTTTTGTACGTAGGTTGCTGTTTACTAACTAAGTTTATACTGAATTCATGATTTTAGTCTTAAAAACAGTAGAGGTTTAGTAAAAAGTTGACTATTATTTGTAGTAGGCGTGGATATGGAAATCACAGTCTGCGAAATTTCATGACTGGATGCTTCTGTTTTTACTATAATAGTTTGTGTTTTCTTGTGTTCCGTTTCTTATTTTGGGGAATGAGAGACATTTAAGCTCGTGGTAAAAAAATTTTAAATGATGATTGTTTTAGTAATGTCTTATTTATGTTAGAATCAACTAGAAGGCTATTAGTGACGGACTTTGTAATTTTGAACGTCGGTCAAGTGACAAGGACGACACCTGAGCTGGCACCTCCCTCTCCAAACTTCCACACCATGCCAATGAGAGGATTTAGGACATCTACATATTTAATGGGCATCTGACGCGCTATACCACGGGTCTTCAGTAGCACCTGAGGGCGAACTCCAAGAATCGATTTTCGAAATGGATAAGTATTGCTTTAAAATTCGGGGATACGATTATTCACTATTTTTCGATATTCGGGAAATAAAATATTTTAGTTTATTTTTACCGTTTGTATCTTCTTTTCAGTTATCCATTGTGTGAATTTCTGGGAATAGATTGGGTGGTCGCCTGTGCAATTCAGAAAAATCGGCTCCTAATTAAAATCCTTTATATCATGTGTGACGATAGAGAATCAGGCATGTCCACGACAAGATTGAATAGACTGCTCAAGCATTTAGCACTAAAAACAGTGCAAATTATTGGCGATATAAGGACGTATGGAACTGTTTAGATATGCTATTTAGATATATTTGGGTAGATTCGGGTTACTGATAGTGAGAGTACAAGAGGTTTCATGGGGATCGTTTGACTCTCGCGACGGATTGTTATCTGACGGACTGTTCAATGCCTAGGTCTTTGACGGTTTCTAAAATTTCGTTTTCTTTGTCATTTAGTTTTAATTTTTCTTTGTCTTTTGTCACCAAGTGTATTTCTGAAATTACAACCCACTATTGATTTGACAAGTAATGAAGCGTTACAGTAATTTCATAGTTGCCTATTGTGTTTAGTTTCAGAATCAATTCTGCTTGCTTACTAAATGATACTTCTACTAAAGGATCGTTAATGTTTGTTTTTTAATTGATTTGACTTATCCCACCATTCCTTGCGTAGTTTTATGGATTAATATAGTGGACACATTTTTTAATTTATCTTCTTTTACCTTAAGAAAAACGAATATTTCTGTTGAAACTAAGTTGACTGAGACAATATAGTAGATGAAGTAAGAACATTTTTAACGCAGAGCAAAGACGAATCTCTACTGAATTCCTTTTCTCTTTATATGGAAGGAGAATGCTCAACCCATGAGTTTGCATTACCCTATCAAACCAAACACGATTTCCCCCCCCCCGTTTTTTTTTAATCATATTTGCCTTTAAAAACCAGACTTACTTCCAGTTCGGTCGGGAACCCCGCTAGGCCCCTGCGTTCCACTGTTTTCTGACAAGTCAGTGAATAACCGTCGAAGAATTCTTTAATGCTAGACGATTAGCAATTCTCCATAACGTAGTACAGATTCAATGTCGAACCCAAGAAGGATTTTTCGAAATGGGAGAGAGTTCCTATCGTCTAGTCATCTACAACCAAGGAACTCAACCTCTGGGACGTTTCCGGCAGAACATACCTCAAAGTCAACACTGACTGCGTACGCAATTCTTCTTCCGCAGATCCTTCTCCAGTCAGAGTCTTTTTCTATCTCCAAATGGCATCCCTCGAGGTACCAGGAGTTCTTAAGGCCAAAGCTAGGCGTGCTGAAGATTGGTATTAATACACTGCCAGGCTGTTAGTCTGTTAGACTGGAAACCACAAACTTTTTTTAAACTTATTAAAATTTTATAATTTCATTTAAGGTTTTTTACGAAAACAAACGGTTAGAAAAAAAATTGGAAGGAAAAAAAAAGAAACCAAACCATAGTATATTGTATTGTGTATCTTTAACACAAAAAGAAAAAACAATAAAGTCATCAAAACAAAACACCTAATAAAAGAAAAATAAAAGGGGAGGGAGGAAGGGGGAAAGATCATTAAGATCCTTTGGGTCCGTGATGCTCGTACTCATTTGAAGCAGATGAAGTCCCTGAAGGCAACGGTTGAAGATGAAATATATAAGGGAAGCTGTGGGTGGTTCTAGAATTTTAGAGTAGAAGCTGCATTTTTAAAGTTATAAGGCACTGTGAAACAGCAAGATCCGACACAAATGCGGCAGATAACTTCTAACGCGAAATCAAGAAGCTTGTAGTTCTAGTGGTTAAATGTCACAACAGGTTTTTAAATCTGACGAAATGGGTCGCATCAGGAAAAAGAGGCCGAAGCTGGCCTATATAACAACAGAAAAGAATGCATTGCTCAGCCACAAGCCAGTGAAGAAAGTTTCACGCTTCTATCTTGTGCCAATGAGAGCGGCGACTTTAAAATAAACCGCTGCTTGTTTGCCATTTAAGAACTCCATGAGCCTTCAAGAGATGTAAAATACAAGCTAATGTGGAGGTCCACTAACAAGGCTTGGTAGACAAGTGACTTTTTACTGAATGGATCAATGAAGTGTTTGCTAGTTCTGTGATATTTTTTTTTTTTTTTTTTTGCTTGAGATGAATCTACCACTCCACGTCTTCAAGGGTGTGGACAACATTCCTCTAGGCCTACAATAGGGATACTCTTTGAAGAATTTTAAATTCATGAAGACACATTTTCTTCCTCCAACACCATTCCATTATTCCAGCCTATGGACCAGCAAGTTATTTATAACTATATGAAGCTCTACATTGAAGTACTCTTTGAGCGTTGTTTTGAGGTAATGTAACGAATAAATTTCTTTCTCAGAGTGTTTTGGAAATATCATTTCTACATCAAAATGAGCAAAAATACGAGGTAAGGGATTACCAAAACAACTCTCATATTTGCTTGATGCCCAGATTATGGAACTGGAGGTGGATAACAATGATATCAACGAGCTTAAGGATGAACACAGCCAAGAGTTGACACCTGAAGAACTTATAGGGTTGCATTGTAGTTCACAAAAAATTGTGGAGGAGAATTTGCCAAAGGAATAGGAGGTAATAAGAAAAAGACACTTTCTAATATTGCAATAAGAGAAATGCTAAAAAGTACAGTGTATGTGATGTAATTATTTATTATCGTCACACTGAGAAGCAACACGAAGTTTATTGACGATGGACGTCGAAATTTTGAACCTTGGTCAAGGGACGAGACCAACACTTAAGCTAGCACCTCCCTCTCCAACTTCTACCCCACGTCATGCACGACTTGGCAACTGGACAGATTTAATGTACCCATATCCCAGATGGACAATGATTCATGCAACACAAGCCGTAAAATTTTTAATGAAAGGAAAAAGACATTTACAACATTTTTACGATTGTTGTAGAATTTTAAAGGCGTTTTTTTCCACCTCTACGAATATCAGTCACTTAAACTATTTTAACAAAGATCCTTAAATAGTAAATGCAACCAATATGAATAAATCTTTTTACCAAAAACATTACTTAATCGCTCACATAAATGATTGAATCGAGAAATTTACTGCAGAAAGAGATAAAAATGAAGGATTGAATGGGGCTATATGCGATAACAGTACCGTTTAAAATCGCAATAATATGACGATAAAGTATTCATTTTTATACAAAGTACCATAAAACATCGCCTAAGCGTGTTTGGTGAATAAAATGAAATTCACCCATATTGTGCTAAAGGAGAAATTAACTTTCAAGTATAAAGAGGGCAAAAATTGATTTTTGCTCATAATTGATAATACCTAGATTTTATTTTCAAGTCTAATTCTTCAAGAAGTAATTTTAATGAAAGCACTTTAATAAACCTCTTTTTTATTTTGCACAAATGTGTGATATTTTCAGAAGAAAGATTTAACTAATGGTAAGCAGTTTTTAAAATAATTTTTAACATTGACAAAAACGTGTGGTAGAAGGTTTTTTTTTTTTTTTTTTTTAGATTTAAACTTTTTTTGCATTTGGGAAATAAAGTACTAAAGCAACTTGAAATTCATCGATTTATTATTTTTCTGAAAAAAGTCATTCTTCTATTTAAAAGAATAAATAGCATGTTTAAATTGCAAATCATGTTTATTTCTTTGGATTATTGGAAGTACACTAAGTGGCAGTGAAAATGCAACAACAGGGCGCATTCTCAGAAAAATAAGCAAATTGTAGGGTAGACACAGGACACCAAATTATCCAAAGAATGTGAGGTGCGTTGCATTATGGGACACGTGAAGCGAAATGTAAGGGAAGGAATCTGCAGAATATTAGCAGGAGCTATGCTGCTTCATAGTCTAGAATAATCTTCTTGCAAATTGTTTTCCTATCGCAGGAGAAACGATTAGTTCTGAGAATGCAAGATGTGGAAGACTGTGGAATTTTCAGATGACAGAAGAATACTCCAGGCATATAGTGATCGAACTGAGAAGAGCATGTTGGTCTCTGAAACGAATCGCGGTGGACAGGCACCTTCACGCGTCCATCGGCTATGTCAAAGATGGTTGCAAGTTCCAGAGTTAGTGGTACTTTCAGAGTGACGTCAAGAGTTTGCTGATGCAGGCTTACGCTGGAGGCCTCTTTCGTCGACATTTTGCGGCATGTACAGGACACTTTTGATGCTATTATATGGATCAGGACCCATATTCGCCGAATGGCATCCCGTTTTCTATATTCATGTTGTACATTTAGATGGCTTTCACTGAGTCCAGAGCACAAGCCCCTTCGTTCGCGATGGTATTGGAAGAGAATCACGTGGATTTTGGAATGGCAAGATGTCGTGATTTAGATGAGTCACGTTTTTGTTTAACAGTGAGTGTACGAGTCTGCCGGTTACCTCTTGACATATCCAATCCGTTCGCAACTGTGAAATACTATACTACTTGAAAACGCGGCATTATTGTTTGGGGTATCATTGCCAATGATTACAAATAGCCACTAGTCTGCATTGTTGGCAATATGGCAACCAAAGATTCGTGAGTGACGTGCTCCATCCGGTAACACTATCCTTTCTTCATTTGTTGCCGAATGCCATTAGCGAGCAAAATAACACCAAACCACACATGACGCACAGTAGTCAACTGCTCTTGCAAGGTATCTGAGGGCTTATCTGACCCCCTGGATCTCTCACCAATCAAACATGTTTGGGAAGTTATTGGACGTCATTCGTGTTGGCTGCTAGATGACGAATTGTGGCAAATGGTTGATAGAAAATGGAGAGCTATCCCTCAAAATCTAACCCGCTCACTCTTTGAGTCTGTAAGTAGACGAGGAGCTGAATGTATTGCTGCCAATGGTGGTTCAACAAATTACTGAGCAAAGTTAGCGTCGCTTTATTTATAAGGGTATTATGTCGTAATAAACATCACTTATTATTCGCTACCATGTCTCTCTTTTCGCCGATTTTCATCACTTTATGCGCATTCGTTCTAAGTGTTGCATTTTCACTGTCACGATGTGTATAAAATATACACATTTATACTTTAACATAATTTTAAAGTATTGCTTTTCTTTTTGAACGGAAATGAGTTTATTAGAGTGAAGTTCTGTAGAATTTTCGATAGTGCCTGTAATTAATCAGATGCAAATATTTTAAATGTATCTTATTTTTTTTATAAAAAATTTATAATGCATTTTAAAATTTTATAAAATTGTATTTCAATTGAAATTTTTATTGTTTTTAAAGTTTAAGCACATTTCTTAGAATATGTTTTTTTTTATATTTTTATTAGAAATTTTTTTCAGCATTGAGAAATGGACATTTTATTTTAAATGTCGATTTTTATAAGATAAATTACTTAAAAGAATAAGATTCAAATAGTGGATTTTTAGTAAATATATGTCCTGTTTTTATAAGCAAAAATTAACCAAGATGGAAGTAGAAGATGGTAATAAATTTTATATTTACAGATAAATGCTTTTAAATATCTTTTTACAGTTTGAATGTTCTTTTGTTCATTATACCAATCCACATCATTGATCGAAACACTTCAAAATGTTTTGAGGTACTGTACTGATGAAAGGAAACAGTTTTATTGCGTGGTCGTAGTTGTTTGCTATTTCTTCTGGTTCTTGTGCGACGATGTGAAAAATTTCAGAATGTAAGAGTCCTAATAGATACGAAATCTAATGCTCTTTCAATAATCAAACGTTGCACTTGACGTTCGAATAAGATTAAATATTAACTATGTCTTCATTAACTTCATATTTATGGAGAATTTGTGATATTTCCTAGCCTAGTAATTTTGAATTATAGGTTTCCTCAACCGCGTTGCATGTGAATTGAGTTGAGTTTCTAATTTTAATCGTTCTAATTTAATTTCGTGCAGGCTTTGACGTTGTCACTCTTCTAATTCTTTTTTTCGTTGTGTTTCAGCAGGGGCTTCTAGACGCAATTTTTCTTCCATTTGCTCTTTTGTATTTCGCTGCTCTATTATACTAGTAAACAAACTTTTAGTGAATTCCTCATCACAATCTGTGTCTTTCATGATTAAGTCCCTAAGTTTCTTAACTTTCAATGCAGATGCAGGCTTAAGATCTAATTCTTCCGTTGGAATAAACATATCTTCTCTACGTCCTTCAGCGAGGTACGACATTTTGAAATTAATATGTGAACAACTAAATATAATTAATTATATTTAGTTGTTCACATATTAATTTCAAAATGTCGTACAATTTATCTGTATATATATATATATATTTATATATTTGAAATAGATAAATTGTGTAAATGATATACACATAAAAACTTTCTTTCAGACTATTGCGATTCTATGATTTGTTAAAGTACTTGAAAAAAGAACTATTTATCTTATTATTTTGAAATCCATTCGTTAAATCTACGATGAAAACTTAAACAGATCGTGAGAGAATATAAAGTTATCAATTATTTCAATGAATGACTCAAAAATATGTTCAGGCAGAGATTAAAAAATAATAAAATCATCTAATTTGAGAACACACTTTAAATTTTTTTAAATAAGAATTCACTAGTCTGCAAAACTTAATTTTTTTTACAAAGTAATAAGTTTACAGTTTATACTGACTGAAAACTCACTGAGACTAAGCAATCAGCATTTTTATGAGGACGTTGTATGACAATAGCATGGGAAAGGCAAAATGTTCACTGAAAGGCGAAGTCTCATGACTTGTTCATTCATTTTTTTCGCGCCTGAGAACGTTGGCTGATTTGAAAAACCATCGCATATTAATTCACATTAAAAAAAAAAAAGGCGACACTCCTATATTTCCTGTTTAAGTGTTACAATTTGAAAAATATACACGCACAAAGAAAATAATACGTTTTAATTCACTTTTGATTTTTTTTCAATCAATTTTTGTAATTTA
>BMAW01069546.1:811464-858993 GCA_019974015.1 Nephila pilipes
TATATATATATATATATATATATATATATATATATATATATATATCAGATTTGAAAACACATGAAATAATGTTCGAAAATATTTTATTTTTACAGTGTCTTGGGTCTTGCGCTAAACCACCAGTAGAATTTCCCTCCTTTTTTCACACTAAAACACTCTGCTGATGATTTTTTTTTTAAATTTTTATCTCTCTCGGGGGTTGACATTTCAAATAAGAGAATTTTCACACAATTTAGATGATTGCAAGATGATCACACGCATGAATAAAGAAACATATTGTCATCGTAGTTAGGTTGAATCACTTTCTATTTCTCTTGGGAATCGACGTTCCGATTAAGAGAAATTACACACACTATGATCACAAGACACGAATGAAGAAGTAATCCATGCATGTTGATGGTGATGTTTTTTCGTTGTCGCAGAAAACTGATTGTAGATTCTGGATGAATGAACTGTTCCGTTTTTCGTTGATCGAAGAAATCAGGGGATCTTCATCCGCTTCTGCATCTGCATCCGGGAAATTTTCTTCGCTCGCACCTGGGGAAGAAATTTTCTTGATCCGTGTAACTTTAATTTATTATTAATTAATTTTTTATTTTATTAATTTAATTACTATTTACAATTTAAATATTTTAATTCTAAATAAGCATCCAATTTAAACATGGGCATTGATATTATCAGGCTCAACTTCAAGATATGGAGATAAAGACCCAACTCGGGTTAGGTGCTCCAGTGCAGATATATTCACTACGTATCCGCACTGCATTCGGGAAATTTTCTTCATTCGTGCCAGAAATTTTCTTGATCCCTGAGTGATGACCTAATATCCCCTCATTCCGGGGCGAGCACCCAAATTTTCTATGAGGCTATTTGTAGAGGCCTAAAGAAAAGACTTTGGTGATTCCACAAGCGATGGGTTCCTCTTATGCGATGGGTTGGTTGTTCAGGCGGGTAGTTCAATTACCCAGTTCCATTGTTTCTGCAGTCATTTACTCAGTTCAATAATAAAGCTTGAAAATGATTCACTACGTTTGTTAGAAGGAGTTGAATGGAGAGTGAGTGACTTTAGAATTTTATGGCTTAAGAGCCAGATATGGCTATGCTGCTCCAAACCAGGCGATACTTAAAAAGTAGTTAAAACATTCTGCTTAGGTAAAGTTTAAAATCCTATTAGGACCAATTAGCAGAAAATTAAAATCAATGTTAATAAATATGAGAGGAAATCGCTGTTTAAAATGGATAAAAGCGTAATCAGATTAGACTAAAATGAGATAAAAGAGTAAAACACTATAAGCTAAGATTTAATCCGAATTTTCTTTTGCTTCAAGTTAGTATGTTCTACTTGGTTCATGTCATCCATGAGCCAGGAATCATCGATATCGTATAAAATGCAATCATCGTCATCTCCAAGATTAGGTGGTAGGGAACTTTTTTTTGGGTCTGTAAACATTTAATTTAATATCAAATTTCGGTTTATTGTTTAATGTAGGATGTGAAATGTTTCGGTACGGGCTATTTAATTTATTTTTCTTTTTGGTTTTTGTTTTAAAACTAGGAGCATTTACAGATTTAGCAGTTTTGATAGGAACTATAAAAGGCAAAATATCTGCCTGAGAAGATGACGATGATGTATTAACTGTATACGTTGGAAAAGACGAAAGTGTCGATTTGGATGGGGAAGACAATGGCTTAAGACGCTGAAGAGGAGCGCATATCACTTTTGTAACAGAAGGATCGGTTTGGGTGAATGTTGATATAAAAGATTTAGTGGCCTGAGCGTAAGTTTGAGAAAGTGGTGGAACTATTAATTTGCGGGCTTCAGTGTATGAAATATTCTGAATGGTTTTTATTTCTTGGATCTTTTTCTCCATTTGCCAGTTTGGGCATATTGTTGAATTAGAAGTATGAAGTTGGGAACAATTAACTCACTTAATCTCCAGTTGGCAATCCGTGGAAGAGTGTCCAACGGACGCACACCTAGAGCACGTTAATTGTCCCCAGCAGGCAGATTTTGAGTGAACGAACCTCTGACACAGAAAACAGCGCAGAAGATTCGGAATATAGGGCCGAATATTGCAGATAAGATAACCTGCTTTGATAGTTGAAGGCAATTGAGGACTATTAAAATAAAGTTGAATGGAGAATATAATAAAGCTCCTAATAACGTGATGATCTTTCACGAACTAGTTCATCAGGAAGATGGATAGCAGTTCGAATTTATGACAATTTGATGACGGACGTTGAAACTTGCGCTGGCGTTCCGAATACAACAGTTCAATTGATTACATAGGGAAACGGGAAGAAAGATCCAGACGAATTAGGAGAGCTGAAGAGCGAAAAGTGGAAGAGACAGAGAGATGTGCTCTGCAGTTTTGTTCTGGTATAGAGGACGCTGTATGAGCTAACTCATGATGCTAATTCGTAGTGCCATCTATCGAGAAAATGAGGAACTAGTTTTACGATATTATTTGAAATGTATTTAATAAATTGATAATTAGCTGTAAAATCATATATATATATATTCACGATTTGTCTTGAATTAGAAAAAAATCCTTTCAAAAGGATCTAATTCACTGAAATAAGAAAATGGTCCCGAAATATTTTGATACATATACCCCAATTTATTTTCCACCATTTCAAAGGATCTTCCACTTCTAGAAAACAGCCACGGATTTAAATAGTGTTCCACTTCGATTATGGCTTTCGAACCATTTAAACCTATTGTTTAGAATTTTGAAGCTTTGTTATAAAAAATATCCTATGTAGATTTTGATTTATTTTCTTCGTGACAGCTAAAAGATTAAAGAAATAAAAAAATAATTAAGTTTAAAGCCTGTCCTTAGGATCTTAAGTTTTTCAGTAGTAATAGACCATGGACAGTATTTTTCATATATGCTGCATTGTTTGTAACTATAGGAATAATTTTTATCTGAATTCCCCAGTTTAATGTAATTTTTTTTATAACTCCTGCACAATTGAAGCTGATGTCTGAAATGATATTGTTGGCGACAAATGGAACATGAAGCTCGGAAAGTACTTTAATCAATTGCAGTGAAATAAACACAAATAATGCGGTTCATTTGATAAAAGTAACAAGAGTAAAAGCACTACGTCCCAAAGGGGATATTTAGAACTTCGGCGAACTACCGTATTTCGTAAACTTCTTTACTTCTAAGATCATTTCCACCCTTCTTCTCATTCTCTTCTAAACAAGCAATAAAATACGGATTGTGTCTTTATCACTTCTGTTGAGGCTAAATGGTTCTATTATCATTAGGCTCATGCTTACGAAGTCAAAGAAGAAGGGAAATAATTTTAAGGAGTGGCTCTCCATGGGGAGGACATTTGTACCGAGTAATTGATCTTACTCGGTACAACATTACTCACAGTCAAGGTTTATTCCTAATCTTTACATTTTCACTAATTATTCTCAATAAGCTTTGTTGATAGAAATATATGCTTTTTTAAGTTAAAATATATTGAAAAACGATTTTGAATCAAATGCATAGAATAAAAGGGATAAATTTAGTTATGAATTCAAAGATAAAACGATATACATGAAAAATTAAATGTCAAGTAGATTATGCGCTATAAAATTTCTTTAAATTTTCAAAAATATATTAGCTTTATTATATTAATTTTAATAATGAACTCTGTAAAGCATACAGTTTGTTGCAGTTTCTCAAATATCTGTAGGACAGTCTCAAGGCGTAGATTAATAGCACGTAAGGAAAATTTCTAGAACATTTTAAACACAAATGCGTCAAGCAAACTTGGAAGTTATTTCAGTGCCTGGAAGTTTATCTTGAAAAGTCTTTTGTACTAAAATTTAAAAGGAATGTTAGGGTAAAATACGAATTTGTTACCATGATACTTGAAATAATTTTTCAGGTATTACAGAAATTAATATTTATATATAAAAAAATAAGTAAAGAATACTCTGCAATATACAATGCAAGTATAAGATATTACGCTCTTGCTTATAAAAGCTTACAAACATAATATATAAATGTTTTATTTTAGTTTCATGTATGTGTGAGCATTAAATATCAAGGAGTTAAAACTGTTTTATTATTTTCTATGTTTTTTAATGAAAGGAATGGATGAATAGAAGTTCATATGAAATACATCAACCATTTAAATATTGGGTTGGAGGGAAAGTTCTGTCGTATTTTAAAGAAAATATTTGAATTCGTTTATAAAAATATGTGTTTAATATCATTCAATTATATATGCTCCGTTATTTGTTACAACCTATTGCCATCATTCAGGTAACCTGTGAATTCCTGTTTTGTAGAAGTTCTCATCCTTGGAGTTAAAATAGTCAGCAACTGCCTTAGAAACACTTTCAAAAGACTTGATTTTTTTTCCCGTTAGATAATTTTGCAGAGATCTGAACAGGTAATAATCAGATGGTGCAATGTCAGGTGAATACGGTGGGTGACTAAGGGCTTTCCATCCTAACGCATTCAGTTTTTGTTGCGTCACCATTGCAGTATGCGGTCGAGCATTATCGTGGTGGAATACTATTCCTTTTCTGGACACTAATGCTGGCCTTTTTTCTTCTGCATTCAATTTATCCAGCTGATTGCAGTACAGATCCGCATTAATGGTTTTTCCCTGATTCAGCAATTCGTAGTATACAAGACCTTTCCTGTCCCACCACAAATAAAGCAGTACTTTTTGTTGATGGATACTTGGTTTTGGAACTTTTGCTGATGATGTTCCAGGTTTGCAGTAAGAACTTTTTCTCTTAATATTCTCGTAAAGAATTCACTTTTCATCTCCAGCAACCGGCTTGTCCAAAACCGGTTCCACATTGTGTCTAATCAGATGTGATGAATACATTCTTACACGATCAGACAAATTCTTTTCCGTTAATTCATGTGGAACCCAAACGCTTTGCTTTAACACAAACCCAAGAGATTTAATGTGATCTCCAACAGTTGTATGATGAATGCCAAACTCTTCTGCAATTTCTCGACTTGTTAAATGTGTATTCTTTTCCAACATGGATCGCAAAACATCATTATCGATCTTGGATGGTCATCCAGATCGATCACTTCCTTGGATGCTCAAATCCTCGGAACGAAATTTGCTAAACCATCTTTGACAAGTACGAACATTTACAATATCGTTTTCAAATACCGCACATAAATTTTTACATGCAACCGATGCGTTGCTTTCTTTTTGGAACTCATACAAAATGCAGTGTCGTAAATGCACTTTATCTACTGACATGTTTTTCAAATATCCCAAGTAAATGATGAACGGTAAAAAAGGACTCCTTTTATATTATATAGCAGCTAAAAGAACAAAAAAAAAATCCGAAAGACTCACTAGCCAGATGTTTTTTTATTTACAAGAAAAATCACCTGCCTATTTAAAATAAGACAGAACTTTCCCTACAACCCAATACATATTCTATTCCTTTTCGCTTACCTCTTGCACAATAAACAAATATAAAATTTTGGCCTTTGATAAATAAGGCCACAAGCAGAGTAAGACAAACTCTTAATATTTTAAAATCCAATTTTATTTACACGATATGTACATAATTAATTAATAACATCACTATTTAAGCCGAAAGCTACAGAATCATAGCGATGGTCACATCGATCACAGCCAAAGTCTCATTAATCACAGCCAAGGACTCATTTACCATCTAAGATCTCATTATATATATATATCCGGAATCTGCATTCGACACCGTCAACTCGACAGTTAAGAATCAGCATCCAATGAAAAATAACTTTATATGACGTAACTGAAAAATACCGTCGAATGCAAATTCCCGATTCCATTGCCAGATGCGTGGGATGACGTCATATCGGCAAGACGTAATTCCAAAGCATTACCAGTTGAGATTACCACGATATGACAACAAAAACTTCATAAAATATTCTTCATAAATTATTCTTAGATTTATCAAATTCAAATTGATAGCAATGAGTCAAACATTGTATCATTATATATAAACCTGCAGTAGTAAAATATCTTTGAGTAATTTGTCTAACATTATAAGCCCTAAAATACATAACAATGAAAAGTATTCTTTGGGTGTAATTGTATATAAAAAGCAAAATTGTACTGTATTGTTATGTGCATCATAGAAATTCTTTTTTTCTCCCGCTTTCTAATTAAAACCGAATAAAATGCAGAAATGTTAGAATTTGTCCATAAATTTAAAAATAACAAAATAAATTAGATTGAAAATAAGAATTAAAAAAAAATATTTTTAAAAAACCAGGCATAGTTATCCTGCTCAAACTAACTTTTTGAAGAATTAAGAAATTAAATAAATGAGAAAGCAATTGACAAATCATCAAAAGAAATTGAAGCTAGAGAAATTGACAAATCATCAAAAGTTCATATAACAGACAAAGGCAAGATGTTGACGCATGGTGATTCTTCTGATTTATCCTCGAAATAGTAGACGTTTTTCTTTCTTTTTAACACAGCTACTTTGATTTCTTGGAATTGTCAAGGATACAAGAGTAAGATCACAAATTTAAAGGATATCATAAATAAATATAATCCAATCACAAGTTGCCCACTGTGAAAGACAAAACCAATAACCACCATTACAGCATATTTAGAAAGGATCATATTACTTACGAAGAGAGTAGAGGTGTCGCTTTGTTGACATCTCACACTTTCCCGGCCACTCAACTCCATTTAAAAAAACCACCTTTCAATCCATTGTTGTCAGGATTAATATTTAAACCATAACAACAATTTATGCATTTTAACTTACCTTCAATTGCTCACTTCGACATCACACGCTTTAACAACCTTTTTAGTCAACTTCCAATGCCTTTTCATTTTCTGGGGGATTTAAATTGCCACAGGGGCAATAGAAAAAGCAACTCTAAAAGAACCCAGTTAAAAAAAATCGTTTCAGACAATAAACCCTGCATTTAAACTATAATCAACCAACTTTCTTTCATACACCTACGAGGACATTTCAATTAGTAAATCTGATAATTTTTACCCTTTCCATTTCTGAACATATAAAGTAGATACTTACTTATACAATATAGTGATCATTTTCCAATTATATTAGATCGTGCAAATCATATCCAACAAAACTTCATACCCTACAATAGTTATATTTATAAAACATATAACTTCCCTTTTTTTTTATCATACTTTGCACATATCACCGATAATTATTAATAATAATAACTTACAGAGGACGTACACAGATAATCACTGAAAGGGCAAATGGTTTCATTAAAATATTGTGAAAACAAGTATTAACCTTCATATTAAAAAAAAACTCAAATGCTTTCCCCCCTCCTACATGGGTATCAAGGGAAATGAAGTAGTTAATATTGCTGCTAAATCTGCATCTGGTGATATTTTTCCTACCAGGCTATATTGCGTTATGTTAAGTACATTGAATTGGCAATTCGAGACCACTGGCAACATTTAATAGTAAATGAAAATAAATAATAAATCAAATGATGTGAAACCCATAATTTCTCATTGAAAATCATTTTCATGTGTAATACAGGACATAATTTTAACCATCTACGTATCAAATATGTGAAACTGACATCGCTTTCTGGGAGAAATTCCTTCCATGTGTAACCATTGTGTTTTTCCTCCGATTTCGAGACATATCTTGGTCGAATGCCGTGCTTTGAACTCTTTTCGGTTGAAACATATTAAATCCTATACAATATTTTTAATTGACCTGGTTGGAAAAAATCTCAAACTGAATTTATTTCAATTTTTAAATGACATTGTAATGTCATGTAAATCATTCATGTAATTTTTTAAAGCTGCTTTTATTCCATACTTATCCTGAAGTTGACTTTTAAATTTTATTTTTATGAATAAATAGCAACAATATCACCTTGTGTTTGCGGCTTACGAAGATCAATACAACAAACCAAACGAACGTAGCTAATTAGTTGACAGTTAATGATTCCTTCTATTTCAGCAATGATCGTCATCTGTTTTACAGCATTCCAAGGGTTTTTCTCAGAAAACCTTTCCTTGTAAGTACCAAGTGCACATAAGTCACTCCACCAGGCAGCTCTTTCTAAAATATCTCACCATATGATCCAGCATTAAATTTTTAATCCTCCGGTTCATTCATGATTGATCAAATAAGTATTAGTTCCCATTCAGCATACTTAAAAGTATGTTTATTGTCAGAAATCATAACAAAACAACCCACATAGAACAATAAAACGTCAGAAGACAAGAAGTTTTCAGACAACAGACAACCTATTACTTTAATATGGGTGCATCTAGATACTGTACAAGAGTGTTAACAGAACAATACATTACTTAGCATCTCATTATCCTCTACAAAACACGGTCCAACAATATTTATTCCAAATCCACAAACGGAGAAAACTGTTTGAATCGATCAGCTGGCATAGTGCTATCAGCTGTTCTCCTTTGAACAAATAAATCTTTTATACTGACATTTTCTCCGTCAGAAATGAGTTTAGCGTTCATATGAATGTGTGAAATGTGAAAGAAGAGGTTTATTGATGAAGAGCCCAATCTGGCAACGCTGCACTAGACAATGTGTATCTGTGATCTAAACTTCAGAAACTGGAAAAAAGATAAAAATTGGCTGACAAAAAGAGTCGAAAACAGAGAAAGATCACTAAGGTATCTGTTGTCATATCGCGGTAATGTTTTGGAATTGCGTGTTGCCGATATGACGTCATCCCACGCATCTGGCAATGGAATCGGGAATTTGCATTCGACGGTATTTTTCAGTTACGTCATATGAAGTTATTTTTCATTGGATGCTGATTCTTAACTGTAGAGTTGACGGTGTCGAATGCAGATTCCGGATATATATATATAATGAGATCTTAGATGGTAAATGAGTCCTTGGCTGTGATTAATGAGATCTTTGATGGTGAATGAGACTTTGGCTGTGATCGATGTGACCATCGCTATGATTCTGTAGCTTTCGGCTTAAATAGTGATGTTATTAATTAATTATGTACATATCGTGTAAATAAAATTGGATTTTAAAATATTAAGAGTTTGTCTTACTCTGCTTGTGGCCTTATTTATCAAAGGCCAAAATTTTATATTTGTTTATTGTGCAAGAGGTAAGCGAAAAGGAATAGAATATGTATTGGGTTGTAGAGAAAGTTCTGTCTTATTTTAAATAGGCAGGTGATTTTTCTTGTAAATAAAAAAACATCTGGCTAGTGAGTCTTTCGGATTTTTTTTTGTTCTTTTAGCTGCTATATAATATAAAAGGAGTCCTTTTTTACCGTTCATCATTTACTTGGGATATTTGAAAAACATGTCAGTAGATAAAGTGCATTTACGACACTGCATTTTGTATGAGTTCCAAAAAGAAAGCAACGCATCGGTTGCATGTAAAAATTTATGTTCTTGGCTGTTATAAATGCTATCTTCTTGGATGCTGTGACAGCTGGCTGAATGGCCAAATAAAATGTTGGCTGCTTTTTGAACTTTGACTATGATCGATGGAGACCATCACTATAATGTTGGAACTTTCGGTTTAGAAAGTGATGTTATTAATATTGTAAATATATAATTAATGTTGTAAATAAAATGGTGATTTTAAATATTAAGAGTTTGACTTTCTCTGCATGTGGCTTTAAATTAAATTATCAAAGGCCTACTCTAGGTGGGCCAACAATATCCAGGAGCTTCACCCGCGCTAACCAAAATGGTCAGCCACATGGGAACAATAATTATCACTGGGGTACTTAGGGCTTGTGGCACACTTAGGGCTGGGATACTTAGGCTTGTCCTTTACCTAAATCCCAGCATTGTTTTTGTATCCTATACAAATACAATCTATAACAAAAAAAAAAAAAGAAACTGATGCATCAAGGAGTTGTCAGATGGAGACAAAAATTGGTGGATAGAAAATGATTAAAATTTCAGAAAACTTGAATGATTTATTTCAGAATTACATAGTTACAAAGTAAAGAGCTCAATAAGGTGTTGACCCACCTCTAGCCAGAATGCAAGCCGCCACATGATGTGGCATAAAGTGATAAAGCTCCCTGATGGTCTCATGTGGTATTTCTTGCCAAATTTGCACCAATTGTCGGGATACGTCATTAACATCCTCTGGTAGATGCAGTCGCCTTCCTATCCTATCCCAGACATGCTCGATTGGAGAGAGATCTGGCTGGCCAAGGAAGTGTTTGACAAGGTGGAAGACAGATCATAGCAACACATGTGGTCTGGCATTATCTTGTGAAAAATAAAGACAGGGTACCGCAAAAGAACGGTAGCAAAACAGGTCTCAGAACGTTGTCGACGTACCGCTGTGCTGCACAGGTGCCTCTAATGACGACCAAAGTGGTCGGCTATCAAGGGAAATGGCACCCCAGATCCTAACTCTTGGCTGAGGATCTGTGTGACGTGCAATAGTGAAAACAGGATTGGCTTCAATTATTAATCAAAAGGAAATGAAAAGACAATTTTAACTGATGAATACTTTACAACTAACAAATATGTTTTCTTCTATGAAAACAAAATTCCCTGACAAGGAAATAGCAACTTGCCATGGATTACTAGAAAAATTTGACAAAAAGTTTAAAAAATAATAACAATAATAATATGTATGATAATACCCAAATAATTTGGTACAACTGAAAATTTTCATTTTTTCAAGAAACATTATAGCTATATCAGTAGACATTTAAAATTTAATTCTTATATGTTTTGTTTCATTGGGAGCTGACATTTACATCTGCACTTTTTTTTTTACCTCTAATGATGTAATCAAATTGTATTGAGAAATGAAGTAACAAATCCCTTTATTTGGATATCAAACAAGACATAATATTTAATACAATTTATTACAATTCACATATTAAAGAAAATACAACTTAAATTGATATACGGCTGACTTGTAATGAAGACTTGATATGTTTCACATGTGAAGTATGTATAAAAAAAACAACATCTATTTGAATGCAATACATGATGAAATACATAAAGGAGTTTTTTACAGTTCATATACATCAAAATACAAGTTTAATAGAAACACTGATGATTTGAATTTAAGACTTAAAACATGATTCATGTGAAATATAAAACCAATTTATATTAATACGATGTATATCTAATATTTAATAAAAATTTTGTAAATTATGCAACTTTTTACAGTAAAAAAAAAAACCAATTAATTTGATTTGCAGTTCTATGTTTTACATGAATATAAAACCCTTTTATTTGCACACAATAATTCAAATGCTTAACATAACTTCTTAAGCTTAGATACATTTACAATACTAACATTATTTATTTACTACAGCCTAGCACAAGATTCAATATGTTTCATATGAAGTATATATGTATGTATATATATATATATATATGTATGTATAATATATATATGTGTGTATATATATATATATATATAACCATTATTTGAATACAATATCTTATATGTGTGAAATACTTAATAACATTTCTTACCACTTATGCATGTTAAAAAACTCATTAACTTATAGTTAACTTAATTGATTTTTAATATTCCGCTCCTTTCTTTCTTTTGAATCACGAATACATTTGTGAACCTCTTCATGAACAAATGCTATGATAAATTTCTCTGCGAGTTTCATATGCTTCCAAAGGCCCGAACCACGTTCCGACATCTGGTATGCGTTTGTTAAATAGTGATGCATTCTGAAATAGAAAAAAATATTTTTAAAAGGTTCAGGAAGAAGAAAGCGAAATACAATCTAATTTAAATCCTACAAATTATAAAATTAGGCATATTACTTTTAAATATATTCATAAATTTACCTATTTTATTTTAATTAAATTAATTTGACAATTTTTTTTTCTTCCTTTTGATAATGGTTAGTGACATGTTTCAAGGACACTTTGGGGGAAGGGGGAGAAATTGATCTACATATTTCTCAAACATATATGAGAAATATAAAATTGTGTATACAAATGAAATATTTACAATACTTATAATTTTTATAAGCTACAAATAAATTTTTGTTATAAAATCATACTTGTTCTACTGACAAAATATTTTGCTTCCAAGTTTTAACAAGATATCAATAAAAATAAACTATTATTTGCAGTTAAACAATGACCATTGCATGAAATAATTTATAACAAGTTTTTTATAATAGTTCATTACATTAAATGAGACTTCAAATTAATGATTTTGTATGTTTAATATGACTTACATTTGTATATAGGAATTATTTTACTAAAAAAAAAAAAAAAATCTCCATTGCCCTTTTCTTATCTAAATTACTGGACCAGATGATAGATTTACACTAATAATTAATAGTGAAGAAAAATACAAACCTTAAAGAACAGTTCTACATTCTTTAACAGATATAATCCACAATCATCAAAATTGCGTTGTTGAGGAGAATTCATAACATGTACCGTCATTTTAAGGAAATCTTTATTATACCCATTTTGCACATAATGCATAGTTAGCAAATAACTACAAAAAAAGAAAATATTACTCAGATCTCAAAGTTTTCTTTAAGTTATTCATGCTCAGAAAAAAAATTATATAAACATGTATTAGTTGCATATACACAAAAATTTATTCTAGAATACGAACACATTTTTTTAAAAAAAAAAATTTACAAATTTTTATGATTAATCTAAGAAAAATTAAACAGATTTGTTTTTTAAACTCTTTACATGACATGAATGCCATGAAAATATTAAAATTTAAATTAAAAATCATTGTATTTTTTCAATCAAATTTAGATACACTTTACAGCATATTTCTCATTTTAGCTTTGAATGTTTCAAGAAAATTGCTTCATTGTTTTTATAATTACTATATTACATAGCATTTAAATTCATGCAATTACTTCAGCAAATTCTACTTTTCTGAAGCATTTCACAAGTACACTACTTTCAATTAATTCTATTATAAAATTTTATTTGAGAATTGTATGAAGAATAACGATTAACATTTTGTATGTTTAATACAACTGTGCATTGACATATGGAAAATAATAAATTATTTAAATTTCTTATATAACTATTTACAGAGATATTTAAAAGAAAGAAAAATAAAAACAATTTAAAAACAATTTTGTATTAAAATTAAGCAAAAATTTAAATCTGAATTCATCCCTCCCTTACCAGTCTATATTTGAGCTTATTTATATTTGTTAGTAATGCATTTAGAAATTATATATAATTATTATTGTTAAAAGAACACGAAAGTCATGATGGAATCGTTGCAACACCAATAAGCATTTCGAAGAATATTTTGGATACCAAAGAACATACCAAAACTCAAATGTAACAAGTCAGGATTCTTAAAGCTCCTCCATTTCACGATAGTGATTTGATTTTGTAGGTACAATGTACACCAAAAAAATAATAAACAGCAGTAATATTGCACATTTTCAAGTGTTGTTACAAAAGCATTATGTTTGGAACTAATTTCTGGCACAATTTCAAATAAATTTTGGTAGTACTAAGCAGATTTTTTTTCATGTCAGGGAACTTACAAAACTATTAATTCAGATAACACAAAAATATTCAAATGAGTCAAAAAACTGCTAAAAGTTCTTTCAAAAGAATTCCAGAAAAGACTGCCTGGTAGGAGATTTTTTATGAATGCATGGTTAAACTTGTGAGAAAATGTCTTAGAAAAATCCATGGTAAAGTTCTTAGTTTTGAGGAATAGAAAACTTAACCAGCAAAAGTCAAAATTATGGACAATCAACCCTTAACTTATGCCTCTTATAAAGTGCACCTGAACCATTAATGCCCTTCCATTTCTTGATTGGTGGAGAACAAGTGTTTAATTTGTCCTTTTTTTTTCCTGCATTCCATCAAATTAATGCTATGAAAACATTTTTTGAAATAGTTGGGTAACAGAAAAGGTGGGGGGGCCCCGAAAGAAAATATTTCATGAAATTTTTTTTTAAATTTGTTATTACATCATCATGTTCTATAATGAAGTAGATCCTAAATTTAAAGCATTTGTCTGATAATCATTCCTTGTATGATGTCATCCCACACATTTGTCAATGATGCATCAGGGATTTACATTCAACACGTTTTCTGTCACATTAAACTAGTTGACTTTTATGATTGGCTATATATTCTTAAAAGTCAGTCTGACTGGGTCAAATAAAAATTTCTGATGTTTATAAGATGCAGAACCCGAAGCAATACTATCCTCCTTTTTGTTAGCAGGTGAAATTTACAAGTTTGTCAACCTATGATACATTTTTGAAACAGAGGTATAGTGGAAATCGATCCTTGTGTCTTTCCATTAGTTATAAAGATTTAACCAGTGAAACTAATGATTAAATAACTTTATTTTAAATAAAATTGAATTTTAAAAATTGGTTTTTTCCTCTTCTAAAGTTATGTTGTAGCTTATTTTAGTGTCCTTGTTCAAAATAGATCTGTCAAAACTGAACTTATGATAGCAATTAAGAGTAAATCGTTTTTACCATTCTCTGCCAACCGGTAGAACAGTTAAGAATGAAGTAATAAAATATTTTAGCTGGGATGGTAGCAACGATAACTCTAGTATGACTTTCAATGCACCGATAGCTGAAGGCTTTATCAACCGATTCTGTATTTTCATTGTAGTAATTTGTCTCTTTACTTTCTTTCATACATTAAAGTTATTCAATTTTTTGACATCATTAAATGATAATTGGTGTTATAATTTTTTTCATGATAATTTAACTCCAATCATTTGAATGAAATGAATGTATGATAGAAATGAAAACATCGAAGCCTAGGTATAATAAATATACGTTAGAAAATTTTAAAACTGTAATCATTCTGCAAACACTGATAATAATAAATTAACGATTCTCGTTTATTTTTTAAATCATAAAAACTCTATAAAACTCTCTAATTTCAAAAAAACAGTAGTTGTTCCATTAAATTTTCTTAACAGCAATTGAAAAAACTAGCATATTCCTTTGCATTATTCTTCCATATTGTACATGAAGAAGGATGCTATTGTTCCTGCTGTCATTAATTTCCCACAATTCAAAACTAGCTGGTAAAACTAAGTGCTTAAGAAATGGCCCAGCATGCAATTCATATATGAATCAGTTGTATAGAATGCCAGGCTATAGATAGGCTGTTCGAAACTGCTCCCAAAAGGAAACCATTATCTGTTGATTAATGGTGACCAGGAATTGAACAATAGATAAAAGTATTTTCTAGCTAAGCAACAATAGAGAAATATACCCACATTAAAATTTATCTTCAAAGTTTAAGACACCCCACTCCTAAATCAAGGCTACTGTTATAAACAGCTATGACGTATATGTCCAATGCATTCACTATCGTGACTAGAGATAACCAATAACATTAATAGAAACATTCCTAGGACAGTCAACATAATAGGTGCCATGCATGAATTACAGTATGGACTGGAAAAAATCTATTCTATTAATTTTCATTCATAAAGCCTTTCACACTAACTAGATGTGGAGCTCTTCAGTAGCAATAACACAAGGGAAAGGTGATAACATAAAATTTTAAATTATACAAAGCTAATATTGGACTTAAATGGTCCAACACTCTCATATGGTTAACTTAATCATACATTAATATAACATGTTGCATATAAAATAATTAAGACACAATTTTCAAGAGATGGCAGTATGGAAAAGTTAAATTTTCCAAGGAGTGCTAAGGAGATCATTTTAAGACTAAGAAAATTTATCAACTTGAACCATCAGAAGGATCAAAAACAGAGAAGGTAGCTAGAGTATCTCAGGAAAGAGTAACCTGTGTTTCCCAAAGGTTGCAAATTCCATGGGTAAGAAAAAGATCACTATGATTAATCAGGATTACAATGCCTATATTTAAAGTAAGTACTGGGGGATGAAGGGGGGCTACTTTAAAGGTTCTAATATAATCAAAACTTTAGAACTTTAATTGGAAAAAAAGATTAATTTTTTCACTTTCATGAAACTTTTTTTAAAAAAGTATTAAATATTAGATACCAAAACAAAGTTCATAAGTTAATTGGAATTATGGTGAAATTTTTTTATTAATTTCTTACTGTTGAAACAGGGGGGGAAAAAGCATTTTAATACACTTACTTTCTTAACAAATATCCAGCATCTTCCCCTCGTTCACGATCATACATCGAATCAAATACACAGATGCAAGGCCTTAAGAATGAAAATATTTATATTATAAAACCAGAAAATCAATATATCATCAAAATTTAATTTCAATTACCAATAACAAGAAAATACAGTTTTTTACAGTTAATTCCCTTTCTAGAGCAAATGTCCTTATAAATTCAAAATTTGAAAAAATTTAAAAAAAAAAAAAAAAACTTTTCCAAATTTAGACAAAAATTTCAGTATTAATAAACAGTTTGTACTTTTTTCTAACCTTACCTATTAAGGTATCTGAACATGTTCAGAGCACTTTTCATTAATACTGAGCTAACAATATTTTAAATAAATCCTGCTTTTCTTTCAAGAATAATAAATATGAATGCATTTTTAATACATTTTTTTAAAACTTCAAAGCAACTAGAGAACAAAAGTAACAAACTTAATCAATAAAAGTAATATTCAAATAAATTACACCTATTTACCCAGGGAATGTACTAAATTCTAAATGTTTCACTAAAAAATACAAATTTTACAACTAATCAAGTAAATAATGTAAGAAATTAAGACACATTTTAAAGAAATTTATTTACCATTACAAGCATGAAAACCATTACAGATAATTTGGAAAAATTTCATACAGTAAAGAATTATTTTAGTACATTCTCTAGAAAATATAGATATAAGATTTAGAGAAAACTTCATATGAATATTCATTACTTTTGCAGTTATCATTGACACCATGAACACATTATGTGCTAAAAAAAGTTTTGAGAATAATGCATTTAAAGTTTAAAACCATTGTCCCTTTATATTAAATTTCCATTGGAGTAAGCTAAAATTCTTCAGATTTGCATGTTACACCTTCTTGCATCCGAACTTTTGCTAATTTTCTTTACTTTTCAGAATTTTTTTTCCAGGCAGTTTGTACACTACATGAATGCTACCTCAATTCCCTTATCCACTCTTCATCAACTTGAGCAATCCCTTCCAATGCAATTGTTTCCACTAGAACATCAGCTGCATTTAAAACATCAAACAATCCTTGAAAACCTCTATTAAATTGTATAACAGCCAAGTAGGAACCAGTCACAGAGTTTGTAACACAATGAAAAACTTTATTAGAAATAAATTTCCATGAAATGCCAATAAAATTTTTATTTGCATTCAGAGTTTTTCCACGAAAAGTTTTAGTCAGTAATAGCTCATCACACAGTTTCATGTAATGAGGATTAATGATGTTTAGGCAGTTATTCAATGGCCAAACATCTGATGCTGGAAACAGCACAGATTATTTGGAATGCAAGGTCTGAAGTCTCCTTTGTCAATGGAAATGTCCACATGCAGTTTTTGTTAAAGAAAAGCAGAAACCATTTCCATTAGTCCAATTCGTAAATTTGTTAATATCCTGTTGAAGTTGTCTTTCAATACTATTCCCTGCTCCCCATGCATGAAATTAGCAGGTCATAAATATGAACAAGAACTATATCTTATAGCAACATATTTGAAATATTACTTTTAATGAAGAAAGTGAGATGCTAAAATCAAACTCCTGAAACACACATTCTTCTTGAATAAAATCATCTGATTAGATGGAGCAACATAAAAATATCTATGCTCAAAACACCTTTGAATAAAAATTTACTGGAAAACCCATAAGTCTTGATTGCATAAATTTCATAGAATTCCAAGTACAATCATTGGCCTTCTGAATGTTAAAAAAAAAAAATTGAGATTAGATATTTATTTTCAACCAAGACATCTTTTACAAGCGTTTCCAAAAAAAGTTATAAACAGTAGAAATGTTTTGGTCAAAAGCCATTTAGAAATGGTGAAAAAAATTCAATTTTGCTCAAAAATGTACATAAATCTGGCATTCACCATTTTTTCTAGAGCTTTACGTAGGCAAATAGTGAGAGACTATGGTTGGTAATTTGTGGGATTTTTGTCCGATTTTAAATTGGGAAGAATGAATGCAATAACACGAATCAGTAAGGATCGCAAAAATCAGAGAAGGCTTTCTTACCAGATTCCATGGCAAACATGCCGGCTGGCGACTCAAGATTAAGAGAGGAAAAAAACCCAATGTAATATGAAAGTAAATGTTGAAGATTTAAAAAAAAAGAGAGAGAGAAATAAACAAAATTCGATATTAGTACAAGAGAAAAAAATTCACATAAATTAAATATAACATGTAAATGACAGGAAAAACAAGTGTGCACATGGTCTTGACATAAGAAAACTGAAAAAAGGTGAAACTTGAGATAATAAGTAGGGTCGAAATTTGAAAAGAATTGCTAGAATATCCCTAGATCAAGTCACCCATGTTTACCAAAGGCAGTAAACTCATGGGACAGAAAAAGATCACTAGGGTGTCTTAGGGTCATGATTCCCATATCTACTTCAAGAAGGTAAGCCCTTGAGGGCATTTGATACATTGAATATTATGCATACATGATGATGATTCTCAATTCAAACTTATTCCATTTAGAAATCGAAGCAAGTTCTAAGAGTTTACTGTATCCCTTTAAAATAAAGACTGGATTGGTCACTTCATAAAACCCCATGAATTTGAATTTTAAAGATGGTTTTAACAGTAAAAATTAATAATTTGAATAAAAATGCATAAAAGTAAAATTTAAAAAATATTTTTAATATGCAATGATGATTATTTACATATATGAGGGACATACTTCAAGCAGCTGGGCGCCCGCCCGGGGGGGGGGGGGGGGGGGGGGGGGGTGGACATGAGGGAGGAGGAAAACTGAAAGGAGAGGTACCTTACACAATAAAATCATGCAAGATTAAGAAGAAAAATAAAATATGAAATTCACTTCAGGTCTCATGCAATTCTTTTCACCACATATTCTAAAATGAAATGGCGTGTAAATTATAAAATTCAAAGCTGCTGGTTTTGAAATACTTAAGTATTACAGTATGAAATATATGTGAAACTAAGAACTTACTTCTTCATTTAGCTGACAAAACTAAATTAAAATAAAATATATTTTAAATAAGCAACCTTCAAGTTGCCACACTAAAAAAATTAAATTTTAAAAAGCTATACATAATATTTATTTTTAATACTTCAGAGAACGAACTGAATATTAATGTATTCTTGAACCAAATGTAGGATCTTAATAAATAAGATTTAATACATTGGCTATTGCATTTTCTTCTCTCAGACATGTGTACAAGAGTAATCTTTTATAAAATATACATTTTAGAGTCCAAAAAGTGAGGTGAAGTAGGGTTGAAAATAAATGAAAACAAAGGTAATGAAAATAAAATATTAAAAGCAATGATTCATTTCTAATAAACCAAAATAAAGTTGAAGAGGCAGACTGTTTTACAAACCTTGGAGTTACAATAGATCAAATTGGAAGTACAGTTGAAGAGATAAAATCTAGACATTTAGATAATTCTTTCAGAAGAATGCATAAATTCCGGAAAGCCTCAAATATAAGCATTTCACTCAAATTACATGTATTATATACAAGAGTATTAGCAAACCTTCTTTTCAGAAGATACGCTTGAAAACTCACCAAATCACAAAAACTGAAATTAAATGTCTTGCAAAATACTTGCCATAAAGACTTAACAGGTCAATTGAAAAGTCCCCGGCCTGACACATAGATGGCGCTACTAAAATTAAATCCATGTGTTTTTTAGTTAGCCCTAACCCTCAAAAGATGCGTGTATAAATATGACAGCTATCGGATCATTAGTTTGTGAATTATAGCATTTTGAGTGAAGCAACTTTTGTTACTGTGAAAAAAAATGGATAAAAAGGAGTTTCGAGTGTTGATAAAATATTGTTTTGAAGGGAAAAAATACAGTTGAAGTAAAAACTTGGCTTGATGCTGAGTTTCCGGACACTGCTCCAGGAAACTCAACCATCAAGGATTGGTATGCTAAGTTTAGATGTGGTGAAATGAGCACCGAAGACGGTGAACGCCCAAAAGAGGTTGTTACCGACGAAAACATTAAAAAAATCCACAAAATGATTTTGAATGACCGTAAATTGAAATTGAATGAATAGCAGATAGGAATAAAGTTGAGGCAAAGATTTATCCATTTTATCTCATAATTCCTTTTTTTACCCCTGAAGTTGCCCACTTTCAGCATTCTTAAATATTTATTCCTGATCCCTGCAGCAACTGTATCTTAATATCTGAAGGGAGCAAGCTGCAACTGTATCTTGAACTCGTTGGCATGATGTGGAAGTTAGGAGAGGGAGGTGCAGGCCAAGTATCTTCTATGTCACATGACTAAAATTAAAAATTACAAGATCAGTCACCAATAGCTCTCATGATGCTTCAAGAGCTATCTTAATAAAACCTATCTCACACATGTCAGCAGAAGTCTATTGGGCATTCAAAATATTAAGCAAAACATGCTAAAATTTTTTTATTCAGATTTCTAGGAAGCAATTACATACAGTCATTGAATAACATTGGTACCTTACTCTGCAGTAATTGTAAGAATAAAATCTATAACTGGTAGCATTGAGCAATTTTGTATAACATCATATGCAATAATTATAAGACATTTTATTTAAATATTTATTAACTTTCAATATAAAAAAAATTAAATAATCAATAACATATATCAATTACCTCTTATTTATTACTTTAGCTCTTGCTCTTTCAGTACTTGTTGAAGATTTCCTGCTGAGAATTACACTACTACCTATTAAATTACAAAAATCATTTTATATATAAGAAAGATTAATTTTACATATAAATAGAAACTGATTCCTATTTCAAAAATTACCAACCATGTTTTCACAGATAATATATTTGACAAAATACATTGTCTATTATACAATCAAAAATATAAAAACACCTCAATAATTTTGTGAAATATATCTTTAAGCGAATTATTTTACAACTCTCCCTTTTCTTTTTAAGACAGAGAACAGGTTGAAATATACTCTATGCCAATACTTGAAAGTTGTGCAAAGGAATGCTATACCATTCTCATTACAACAAAAGAAACATGTTGGGAATGTTATAATACTATGTTACCTATTAATGCCTTTTAAAAGCATTCCATTTGATCTGGATACAAGAAGTAGGCATGTATATCAAAAATTTTCAAATTATTCTTATACAATAATTCTGAATTTTAATCCACATTTGCATGAATACATATCAATTTGAAATTAACATACTTCCTGTCACTTTTCACACAGAATGCAAATAGTTATAATATGACTTTTAGACTTCTAATATGGCCCAAAAAAAGGTATTAAATTTGCCCATCCTAGCTCTACAACACAAAGGCTGAGGGCAAGATTTCTAATAATGCAGATTGGTTAGGTTTTATTATTGTTGCGCTAGAAGAAACACGAGGGCCATTGGCAACGAATCTCATAATTTTCAACCTCTCTCAAGTGAATCAGACAATTCCTAAGCTTGCACTCCACTTTCCTAACTTGCACACCATGCCAAGTGGGAAGACTTTGAGCCTCGACAGATTTATTATACATCAGCCCTGGCTACATGGAGGGTCTTCACAGGCATCAAGGCCCGAACTCAAGACTTGGCGAAAATCGCCGGTTGGAAGTCCACGACCATGACCACTAGGCTACCGCAGCCATCTAATAATTTAGAACTTTGTCTGTGTGTGGAGGAGCTGTCACTTAGATTTTATATCATGTTGCAGGAAGACTTTGAAGTTAAACATGTAACAGCCACCATCATCACATGCTATATATACTCTTCAGGTGGAATCAAATCTTTCATGAAGTGCGAGAAAAATCTCACCTCTAAGAAAAGACAATGTTACATAAAATGTCACAAATTAGGCAGGATTCTAGTAATACTAGGCACTTCCAAAACCACAATTTTATGCATAATTATTAACTCTGCAAAGTTCCATCAATGGAAAACAAATCCACTCCAATATTACATAATCACTGAATCTTGTGAAAATATTGACCTTGTTCTGCTGTTGCCAAGCCCAAATTCTTCCTTTGATTTAAAAAACAAACCTGATTTGGCATTCAAATAATGGTTCTACAATTAACAAGAACCAGAAAGATTAGCGACATGCACAATTACAAACGATATCGCCTATTAATAGAAGTCATTAATAGTTAGTGCAAGAAAGCTCTTCAATAATAACCAATATGTTGTGCAACTTTGAGGACAATGTTAATGCTGCATGATTCTCTGACAACATTTATGTGGAACGAGAACAGCGGAATTAAAAAGATACCTCCGAAAACTTCTTTTTATAAATCTCTCAGCATTTACACAGTTTTTGTATTGAATTATGCTGTTTAATAAATAATATCTAATTAATTGCACATTGTAAAACTAGTCTGCAGTTTCTTGTATTGGAACACTACAAATATGGCAATTTACAATCCTATCATATTAAAAATTCAAAAATTCTAATCCACATACATGCATACAAATTCACATTTTTAAAAATTTGATTCCTTGTGTACATTCACATTTAAAAGAAATTTCTTTAGTGTCTGAATATTTTTGACAATATAATGTATTAACAAAAATAATCTAAGAAATCATCAATTATTTAGCATATTATGAAAGAAATAATTTCACATGCAGAATGTAATGAATATTAACAAAACCTTTTCTATAAAATGATTCTAAAAATTCTTGACTATTACAGTCACTATTGCATATTATCAATAAAGAAAATCACTAATTTTTATAACAAATATTTATTGTTTCTCACAAACAATACTCATATATTATACAAAGTTTTAAAAATGAATTTCAATATTTTAGAAGAAAAATCGCACACTCAATAGCATTAATTATTTAGATTTTTTTTTTCATACTACTACTAATATACACAATACCATGAATCATGACTTTCATTTCAGATTAAATGCTGTTACTACAAAAAAAACTTACAATTAAACAAGTAGAAAACATATTTTCATATTTTAAAAATATTTTAGAAAATAGTATTGAAATTTACATATTACTTTTAAAATTCAAGCAAAATTTAACAATATCTTTCTTTTCTTTACCCCGAAATTTCTACCTTATCCGATTTGTTAAAAAATTAAAAATCAAAGGTACATACGTGTTTTATGATTATGAAGAACTCTATTTCTTAGTCTAGTAGTCATTTGAATATCCACTTCTTTGCGTTTAGCCTTTTTACATTCTTTTGGCATCGGTTCATCATCAAAATCAAAATCCGGTACATTGCATGGAAAACAAGCAATGACCAAGAACCAATGAGAGTTTGCATTAACCGGCATGATAATATATTCCTTTTCCAAAAGGTTCACGCCCATTGTCCAGTTCCTAATTACCTCAAAAGCGTCATCATCTCTATTTCTTCTGGAAATAGTAAATTTATTATTCTATTAGGATGAACTAATACTTTTCTTTGCTCATGAGTTACATTTCAAATACTTCTCTAGTATTCCATACATACAATATTTTAATAGACATGTCAAAATTTTGTAAAAATGACTAAAAACCATTAAATTTATTGCTACCAATACTTGTATTAACACAGTTCATATCGTCAAATTTGGTGATACGAGAAACAGTCTGACAAACACAAGATTTTTATAAATAGTTAAGATTTTTAATAATTTTGTTTGTGTATGATATACAAAAAAAATTTAAGACAACATATGAAGTACAGAGTACAATAACACCAGGATTTTTTTCAATAAAGATTTGTACAAAAATGCTTCTAATGCAAATTAGTAATTAACCTCATAATTGAAAAGATATAATTACATGTGGTGAATTTTCAATTATAAATACACAAACAAAATTCTGACATTCATTTAATATAAAAACTAATATCAAAAAGGAAAAAAGCTAACATGCTTATACTACACACAAGATGATTCAAAACACCAAAAAATTAAGGGGTCACAGAACAAACAGTAACGAATATTCTTTCATCACATAATGCATAATTGCAATTCACAAAGGAAATTTCTTAACAGTGTATGCAGGTGTTATATCAGCATTCATCAATTCTTCTGCATATTTTTAGAAGATGGATCATCCTAACAAATTAGAAAAAGATACACATGCAATTCATGTATGCTGATGTGGAAAGTGATACAAAGTACACAATTAACAACACACAATTACCAGCATGTCTAGTCATTATTCTTAAGACAAATACGGAAATTTAAACTGATAATAACCCCATCAATTCTAATAAGAACCTTGCAGATAAATGAGAGTGAATTTATTAATGTCGATCTGAGAAGCAACATGAGCGATTTAGGTAACAGATCTCGTAATTTTGAACTTTGTTCAAGCCAGAAGGAAAAAACCTCAGCTGGCATCGCTTCTGCGATCTTCCACACATCAGATTTAATGTGCATCAGTCTTACTACATGGATGGTTTTTAGTGGGATCAGGGCTTCATGCCATGACTCAACAAAAACAATGTTGGATACAAGCCCCTGACTGTGACAACTAGGCTACTGTTGGCCATTGCCTTGTGGAAAAAAATAATTGGTAATGGAAATATATAATAAATACTCCTTTTTTTTTAAAAAAATCAAATTGACGTTAACATGGTGTAAACCTTGTAACTATGTTTGAAGTCATTTGTTTGAGCAGTTTCTGTTAAATTTCTCATTAATCCTGGCTTGTTTAGTTATTTTACTGATTACCGGATTCTCATTGAACATATGACAAATATTTTTTATTTTAATAGCCAAAACAATTTTAAAATTCTAACTTTGGAAAAAAGTTATTCTGAGAAATTTTTTTAATGAATGTAAAAAAATTAATATAATGCAAAAATTAAGGTTTGTAGTAATTCCAAAACAAATTAATTAAAAGCAGAAAAGTCCATGCACAAATACAATAACATGTTGGGTAACATTGGCTTAGATAACATTCTCATAAGTCTCAATCATAAACAGCATCTTGCCCTAGAGGCAATAGTTACCTGAATAGAGAAATGATGCCTTTTATGCTATTCAGTTTATTCATTTTAATGTTTTATTAATCTTTCCTTTGGTCTTGTATAGCTGCTTTAAATTTTTTAATATCACTGTATGAATGGTAGAGGTGAATGCACTAGGTACAGATATAACAATATGCTGCCTACTTTGTTGTACTTATTCCACCATAGCAGGGTATCTAAAGTAACAGCACAATTGGATACTCAAGGGGATTCCAGATTATAGACTATTCTTGAGATTTTAATATGTAATAATTGAGAGTTAGAATTTTAACAATGTAAAGATTCCAAAACACTATAAAAAATTTAGTGAAGACAAAGAACTAATTGCTTTGATACATTAATACACATATCTTGGCTGTAAAAATTGAACAAGTAAAAGGTAACTGAAAAGCAATTAGTGATCAATCAAATAGGAGGCACTATCCTGATTAGTTAATTAAGTTTCATCCACGTAAATACTCTCAGGGTGTCCAATTTTGTAGAAATTTTTAACAGATTTTAAACTTCTTAAAAAATTAGATTTGACAATAACATATTATTTCAATGATTATAAAAAAAATTGTTAATACTTTGTATACTTATATACAGTATTAATATATCCCTTCCTGAACACATCAGTCATAGCCAATAGTTTGGCAGTTTTTACTCATTTCCAAGCTGCCCACTCTCGCGTTCCCTTGATGATGAGTAGCTGTAGATAGTTACCTTAAGATAGCAGCTTTATCCATTTTAGCTCTGCACCAAGGCACAGATATGTTAGCCCAAATCATCTTCATTATATAAAAATAAGGCATCATAAGACTTTGTTGTAATTTAATATTTTTCAATAGAATATTTAGCAACTGTAAGGGTTTGTAGATAATTTTCCACCACTTAAAAGTAATTCCCTGATCTCACCCTTTGCTTTAATATTACACATCAACTCATAACTCATCTAAAAGGAAGAATAGCAATCTTCGCATTTCATGATTAACTATAAGTTTGATCACACAAGAATGACCCTGAAAGAAAGTTTTTCACAGCTTTTCTCAGAAATATTCCTTTGAATACAGCATCTTGCAGTATTTAGTTTACAGTCATTCTCAAAACACTTCTCGATGAACTCCTATCTTCAGTCTACAGGACAAACACAAAGTTTTAAAAATGAAGACCTGTTTATCTAATGCCTGAAATTGCTGACATGCTATAGATTTCAGGTAGCTGCTTATCAGTCACTCTTAATGTTATAGTAGAATGTTACTTTCCTTTGTCTGTCTATGACAAAAAAAAATGTATCCTATTACAATTCATAAGGTGTAATACATACAGGAAGAAGTAAAATAATTGCTACAAATCAGCATGACCCTCAAACATACACTGACAGTGAAAGACATTGTTTGCAGTAGGAATACCAAGACTGCACTTCTGAATATTCATATTTATAGCTCACTGGAAGAATTTGTTTGAGGATTTCCTTTTTTCTTAGTTTATCAAACAGATTCAAATAACAGAAATTTTGTTGTATTTCACATCCCATAACCACAAACTAAATTTTCCATTATTCTTATAAATGGCAGGATTTTTTTTAATAATGTCTCACAAAGTAAACTTTAAATTGTGTGAATTATAAAAAAAAAAAAAAAAAAAAAAGGATGAAATTGTTCCTTAACCCATTCACTCCCAGTGTATCACAAGCGATACATTTGCATTTGCTCTCCTGCGTCCAGCGTATCACATTTGATACGCTCCGCGAGTGTCTTCTACGGACCAACACATCTATAGAGATACGCTTGATGAGAACATTTTATTTGATTTTTTTTTAATGTTACTATATGGAATTACAATACGGCGAAATCTATAATGATAGGTTATTTGGAGTGTTGACCTTGGTGATATGGGTTTGGATTTTACTTCTGGCTACCAAAAGGGGGGTAATTGTTAAAAGCACATGTTGGGGTGCGGCTCTTTAAATGTAATGACATGATTTAAAGGGGGCACTTGCTTTCGGTTTGCTTTTTTCTTTCTTGCTTGCTTCTTAGAAGTTTGAAGGAGAATTTATGGCTCTTTATGAGGGGTTAGGGCTTTTGGTAGAAGATGCTCTCAGCTGTTCGTTTCATTTGGTCGTTTTTTATTTGTAGCGACAGTCAAGACGAAAAGAAAATATTTATCTGATACTGAGACTTGCGCACTAATAAATGAATCTGACAGTGATGTTAGCGAAATTAATCCAAATCTGTACTTAGCAATTAATAGGAAAAAAAGGGGCAAAGAATATCTTGCATAATCACAAAATCTTGCTTAGCATCAAAATATGACAAAATATTTATTTTTTATATCTGTATGTTCCATCTAATGGTACATCAGTACACCAAGAAATTAATGTAACAAATGTAAATATATTTTTAATATTCTTAAAAGATATGATTTTTATGCAAACATTTTATATAAAAAATATAAAATTTTTGAATACATCTTTTCTTCTTTCGTATATATATTAAGTTTAATGCATTTTAAATAATATATGTAAATACCAAAATATTTTAATGAACAGCCGATTTTAGAGGAATTTTTTTCATAAATTAGGCTTAATATCTAAAATCGTCTAGGCACAGCGTGACACTCCGCAGTAAGTAGCCGAGGGCTCAGAGAAGTGCTTCTTTTTTCTCTTTCCAGTAGTGAAAGGGTTAATACTGAGTGGAC
Organism: Nephila pilipes; assembly: GCA_019974015.1. Classification (NCBI taxonomy): domain Eukaryota; kingdom Metazoa; phylum Arthropoda; class Arachnida; order Araneae; family Nephilidae; genus Nephila; species Nephila pilipes. Next base: position 839,172 of record BMAW01069546.1, read on the forward strand.
AGAAATTCTTACCTTAAGCTTAAATACAGTTCAAAACAATCTACATACAATGGATGGGTGAAGTTCATAAGACTATTGAATTCAGATGTAATGCAACATGTATATTTAAATATATAAGACACTTTTTTTACATGTTATTTGTAACTGAGCCACATATTACATAATTCAAATCTAATTTTGATGATATGAGAGCATGGTGCATATACAAAATCTACAATCAAGCCTCTTAAAATATGCGATAAAATATTCACTGCATTTTCAAAAGAACTAGAAAGCTGTGATACATGCTATTGAAATGTTTGGTTCTTACAAAAAATTAAGCCTAAACATTTAGTTTCACAAACCAGATAAATTAAAACGTAGTATACATTTCCTAACTCAGATAACATCTTCTTTATCTTCAGAAATGCATGCATACGTTTTTTTATCAAAGAAAAGCAGAAATCGTCTTCATTTATCATGAAGAAAATTATTGCTAATAGTATTTTAGTTAAATCAAATTAATTTAGGAATGAGTTGAATACAAGAAAAATATCCATACAGGAAAAAGCATTTAGAATGAAGTTCAAACTGACTTTTTAAAATGAAAAGTTGAATATCTTGGATTAAAATATAGTTAATAGCCCATAAAAATAGCTTGTAAATGTAAAATGCAATAGAAATAATTGGAAAACAATAATTCAAACATTATTTTTTTAAAAAAAGCTTAGTAAAATTTACTAACTTTAATGCTGAAAAAATGCAATGAATTTCAATAAGAATGGAAAAAATACATAAATAACCATTATAAACAAGAAAATTTTAAATATTCTTGGAGTACACTTGCTATTAAATAATTTTAAAATGAAGAATAAAGAGAATTATCTATCATGTCCACAGTTACATCATCTACTTTAACTTACCCTGATTAATTTTCACAGCACTTAATTTTAAAATTAAAATTTTTAAAAAAATTGACAACAAAGGCTAAAATGTCTAGTTTTGACATGATTTATAGCTTTCTTCCATTTAAGAAAACCAGACACATAATTGTCTTAAACATATCCTACAATTAATATGAATCAAACTTTAAAATATATTTTGTTACAATAGATAAAAGGAAAACCTGTAGCATTAATTACCATAGTATTTTGTATAACTTGTAATGATAATCACTTGGGGTCCTACTTTTAAAACAAATTTTATTGCTTCATATCTAAAATAAGCAATTATAACTGATTGGTTGGAGAATGTTATGTTACAAAAGCCATATTCAGTTGTGCTACAGACAAACAATGTAGTAATAAAAAACACATGGAAAAATTTCTAGTAAATAAAGCTTTATAAATACAATGAAAAACTTTAAAACTTAACACTATCACATCATTAAAACTTCATTCCTCATACTCTTCCTCAAACATTTTTCCAGATTTAATGGGAGCACTCAGCAAGTATGATTCACAAAAAGATACCTACCATAGAGTCTTGTTATCAATAGCAAAGGAATGCAGTAATGCTTGTTCAACACTGCTGGTTCATCAAGAGAGAAGATACCAAAAAATATATACACGAAAATAGATACTAATATACTTCAATTAATAAATTTAAATTGCTGATGCGTAAAAATATATTGCAGCTAAATTTCAAATTCTAATGTACGATCTCCTAAGATGATTGCCTAATAAATATAAAATACAAGTCCTTTATTTAACAAATACCGAGTCTACAATAAATATAACAGATCAATTGAAAAGTCCACGGCCTGACACATAGTGGCGCTACTAAAATTAAATCCATGTGTTTTTTAGTAAGCCCTAACCCTCAAAAGATGCGTGTATAAATATGACAGCTGTCGGATCATTAGTTTGTGAATTATAGCATTTTGAGTGAAGCAACTTTTGTTACTGTGAAAAAAAATGGATAAAAAGGAGTTTCGAGAGTTGATAAAATATTGTTTTTTTTAAGGGAAAAAATACAGTTGAAGCAAAAACTTGGCTTGATGCCGAGTTTCCGGACACTGCCCCAGGAAACTCAACCATCAAGGATTGGTATGCTAAGTTTAGACGTGGTGAAATGAGCACCGAAGACAGTGGACGCCCAAAAGAGGTTGTTACCGACGAAAACATTAAAAAAATCCACAAAATGATTTTGAATGACCGTAAATTGAAATTGAATGAAATAGCAGACACTCTAAAGATATCAACTGAACATGTACATCATATCATTCACGAATATTTGGGTATGAGAAAGCTCTGTGCAAAGTGGGTGCCGCGCAAGCTCACTTTTGACCAAAAACAATGACAAGTTGATGATTCGGAGCAGTGTTTGAAGTTGATCAAGCGTAATAAACCCGAGTTTTTGCGTCGATATGTGACAATGGATGAAACATGGCTCCATCATTTCACTCCGAAGTCCAATCGACAGTCATCCGAGTGGACTGCACACGATGAACCCGCTCCAAAGCGTGGGAAAACGCAACAGTCGGCTGGCAAGGTTATGGCGTCTGTATTTTGGGATGCGCATGGAATAATTTTCATTGACTACCTTGAAAAAGGAAGTACCATCAACAGCGACTATTACATAGCGTTATTGGACCGTTTGAAGGACGAAATCGCCGAAAAACGGCCGCATTTGAAGAAAAAGAAAGTGCTGCTTCACCAAGACAATGCACCGTGTCACAAGTCAGTGAAAACGATGGCAAAAATCCATGAATTGGGCTTCGAATAGCTTCCTCATCCACCGTATTCTCTAGATCTGGCCCCCAGCGACTATTTCCTGTTCTCAAATCTCAAAAGAATGCTCGCTGGGAAGAAATTTTCGTCGAATGAAGAGGTGATCGCCGAAACTGAGGCCTATTTTGAAGCAAAGGACCAATCGTACTACAAAAATGGTATTGAAAAGTTGGAGGGTCGCTATAATCAGTGTATCACCCTTGAAGGGAATTATGTTGAATAAAAAAAACTAATTTTGCCAAAAAAATGTGTTTTACTATGGTAGACCGGGGACTTTTCAATTGACCTGTTATATACTTTTTATGTACTCAAGAGTTCATTTGATTGAAATATTAGGTTTTAATTTGAGGAAAGAAGAAAAAGTCAGTTTTTGTGGATCAGTTTTAAAAGACAACAATGAAGAATTAATCATTGGTTATAGTAAGAAAATTATTATATTTATATAATTAACGTAAAAGTAACTATACATCTCCACCATATACTACATTAATATAATGTCTTGTCACCACAAAAATTTATCTATATTGATTTTGTTTATTTTATATTTATATTTTAACAAATTTGAGAGAAGCTGGGAAGTTATAAGTAAAAGATTGGTTTTATTATCATTGTACTAAAAGCAACACAGGACTTTTGGCGATGAACCTCGTAATTTCCAGCCACAGTCAAGTGATGAGGAAACACCTGAGCTGGCACCTCCCTCTCCTAACTTCCACACCACTCCAATGGGATGATTTTCAGCCTCAACAAATTTAAAGTGTATCACCCCTGGCAACAAATAGGGTTAATAGTGACACCAAGGCTCGAACCCACAACTTAACAAAAACTGCTGTCTGTGAGTCCACAACCATGACCATTAGTCTACCAAAGTCATGCATAACTAGATGAAATTTCCAAAAAATCAACACAATAGCATATATTCATATAATTAAAATAGAATATTCTTGAATACTTTTTACAATTTCATTTACTCTTTTTACTATTAGAAATAACAGCATGTATAAATTTTAAAAAACTTACTCTTCACGACTTATTCCTTGACACAAACTCGGGTAAAAATATGAATTTAATATGTATGTTTTACTCCTTTGTCTCGCAGTTAACTTGTTGTTGTAGATATACCTAGAAATGAATAAAAATATTCTAAATCAGTATACGAACACTGCAAGATCACATAAAAGAAATCAAGATTGTTGTTCAAATTCTTTTTAACATTAAACAATTAAATCAAAAAAATACGGATATAAATAATTAGATAAAAACAACAGATTTGATGCACATGTATGAAAAAGAAAAAATTTGTAGAAATTAATGCTATTTATAAGAGGCTTCTACAAAAAAAAAAGACCTAATCAATAATGCAGTCCCCCCTCCCAACTCTTGAACAAATGCAAGCTGTTATCACTCTTGGCATAGATACTAACAATTAAGAGGATACTCCACTGCCACTAGAAGTTCTTGCCCAACTCTCTACAAGTGACAAATTAAATCTGCGAGATCCTGGAATGATCTGTGGCACCAATTTTCAAACCCCAAATATTCTCTACTAGTAAGTGATTTGACAATCTAGTTGGCCAGGAAGGAATTTCACAATCATCAAAACAACAGAAAAATCCATTGCTATGTGTGTAAAGCTAGGCCTGCAACACCCTGATGGAAGATTTGTATGACATATAGAACATCACAGATGCACATTATTGACTCATACTGTAAACAGTGACAACAACCAAAGTGGTCTTACTACATATATAAAATGACACACTAGAGAATAAATCCTGTTCCGCATGGTGCAAGTCCAGGTAAATATCAAATCCTGTTAGACTATGCTGTTCTTCTAACTGAAAATAATTCTCCAATTACAAAATTTACAAGTGAAATAATCTCTTTCACATGTAAGGGTAAAAAAGTCACATGTAATGGGACACCCTGATCTCGGACACTATTCTCTAAATCACCTATCAATCATCTTTGCTTAGGTCACTGGTATACCATTCACATGCCAGTTCCATGATAATAATAAAATAAATTATGTGAAAGCCCCTAACAACCAGTTTTTCCATTGTGTACCTTCTCTAGCTCATCTGCTGCTTTATGCAGAGGTTCAAACAACCCAACCCAAATCAGCAAATGATAGAAATATTCTCACTAGCATATCAAGCTATCTTTTAATTTGGTTAACCGGTTTCCTTAGGCACAGTTGCAATTTCACTATGTTGAAAGGAAATATATGCTCAAATTGTGTACAAATTGCTTGAGAAGCATTGGTACACCTAAAGTAGACAGAATCAAATATAAATAAAATAATCACAATTTCTTCCATTTTACACTACAGCCTCGTGCTCAGTTGTAATGCTCTGAGTATCCACAGCTTTTTGTTCTGACAAATTTATAAATTTATGGGCTAAATCAAAAGATACTTACTTATGATTTTTTTTACGATATTATAGCCTCTTTTGTGGGATATCATTTTATTTCTAGTCTTCAAATGTATCACATGTTTTTATATAATAAATAATGAGAGTTTAAATCAATAATTTGAAATTGCATCAATAGTGTAGTTTACTATTCACTCTTTACAGAAACAGATTTTCCTATCAATACACAAAAAATTTAGTTCATTCAGCACACAAGAACACCTTTTTAAAACCTGAGATGGCTTATCTTTTTCCATCAAAATATAAATGGATTTTCAGACCATTCTGAAACCTAAGATACCCTCAAAAAACTTTTCGTCAAATGCACATAAGCTATACATATTAATACTTGGAATGTAACATATTCAATATAATTCTTTTAGTCAGTGTTCCTATAACATTCGTTCAAAATCATGATACATAAATGTATAATTATTTAAGACTGATTCAAAATCCAAAGACAGCCTATATCATTTCCCAACAGAAATTAACAAAAATTTATATAGTATATAATTCTGTTTCCTTGAGAATATTTCTTTAAAACACAGGCAACTTGTTCCCAAAATGGACCTCAAATAACTGAATATTCCATGTATATTTCAAAAACATCTACATACAAAATTATTATGACGTATGCCGATACTCTTATTAAAATTGATATAAATAAGCTTAATATCTTTCTTTCGAAATTAAGAAGGGAGTTCAAAGGGAAAGTTCCCTATTTCGTTTAAAAACAGGTCAGATTACAATGTTAATCATAACAAGAACATTTAGCACAACAATCTGATTTCTGTATCAAAAAGATAAAGTAACAAATAAAGAATCTGTATTGCAAACTCTTAATCAAAATAAATGCATTTTGTAAGACATGTATGCAATAACTTAAAACACTTCAAGTATTATAACTGTTAAAAACCCATTGGTTTCAAATGGAATAATACCATTATAATGCAGATTTTCAAAAATTCTACATATCACATTTATCTTTTTATCATTGCATACTTAAATTAAGAATTTATGAACTGAATGAGTCATAATATTAACATTTATAACTTCTACTTCGTTTTTGTTGCCTTGTTTAGTTCAATTTAGAATAGCAAGAAATTTGCATGTGATCCATATCAGAAATTATTTAAAACTTTTAATTCTTAACCATACATAGAAATCCTACATTTCTGTTCATGAAATAATGTATATACTTTTCTGATGTCCCCTTTATGGGGCATAAAAAAAGTAGTTCAACACAATTCATAAAAACATAGAAATAAATCACTTATGAACATCACTTAAATTGCTTTTGGTATTGTAACACAACTTACTCTATATAATAATCAATTATTATATCATTCAACCATTTGTTACACCTCACTAAATTTGAAGCTGCATCATTTGAAGCCTGATTTTCAGGTTCCACACGTTTTACATCGGAACGTGTCACATTAATGTATCCAGGAGGAAATCTTGTTTCATAACGAAGTACCCTAATATTAATAAACGGAAAAAATTAAATATTGTATGCCAATATTCTTGAACAAAACAATTTATATAAAATAAGTTACTATATACTTACACAGGGTTTTCTCTTGGTTGTAGGTCCCTATTGTTTCCAGGAATCTATTGAAATATATATCATGTATGATTACAGTTACTATTTACATCAATTTATGAAGATTACAGATTTAATGATGATCAATATAACAATATAAGAAAATTAAAAAAAAAATTATCAAATTCTTTTATAAGTTTATCAGTATATTTAAGAATTTAAAGAAAATTAAATATTACTCAATAAAAACAAATATAAATGTTGAGGATTTAATAATTTCTCTTCATTAATATTATTTTCCAATAAATCTGACATTTCTCATTCTTCAAGATTAATAACCCTCTTGTTGTGTAATTTTTAATCAAAATAGGTTATAAAATTGCATATTTTTTTCAATTACACAATTCAAATCTATATATATATTTTAGAGTTAAAATAGAAAAAAAAATTGTGGAAGAGTAGTGTTTCAATGTAGAATTAGATCATAAATAAAGGTTGTCGGAAAACTGAAATTGATGAATAATCGTATAAAAGCATAATTTTGAAAATTAACCGCCGTTAAATCATGATTTATTTTCTGAAATACATAGGAAAATGTACATACTGATGAAAATATGCAAAATACATACAAAACATTTATTAGAAATGAAGTTTGGTATGATAAACTTCTAAACAAGGCTCAAGACAAAAGTCCTACCTCTCAATCTTTGCATCAAACTCATGTTTCTCTCAGAGATTTTTTGCCAGTTTCAGTTTTTTTTAAGTAACAAACAGCAAACAGTCTATGAGACTTTCTTGCTGGGATTGGGGGTATATGGCTAGCAAAATGTCAAGCAGTTAGTCTCATGGGAAATATTGTCAAGAATGTAGGTTATATCACATGCAAAATGCTTCTTGCCAGATGTGTTAAGAGTTTTGAAAAGAGCACACAAAATACAGCAAAACATACTTGTACATTTTACAGAAATAAGACAATTAATGCCAGCTGTTACTCAAAATCTGATTATACAATTAAACATCACAGAAAAGTCGAAATGAGTGATTGACCTGTTACAGAATAAATGTATCTCACGGAAATCGCAGATAGTGCAAATTTTGCTACTTTTAAGTAGCCTGTACAAATCACAGAATATGCAGCGAGAGGGTTAATAGCTGTATATTTAAAAATATTAACCAGAGAGATAAGGATTATCTTTAAATTTATTTTGATATTTTAAGAGACTAATATGAATAAGAATAGCCTAAAATTCAACATAATTTAAAGTTTTATTTCAAAAATGCATATCAAATTCATTTAAATCAGTCTTAGAATTTTATAAATTTTAATGGATTTTTAAACTATTCTAAGTAATTTTGAAGCTCATTATTTAATTATATAATACACAAAAAAATATACATTTATATACATAATATGTATATGCACTTCAATAACACACTCAAAAATTATTCTTATACATACATAAAAATCCTACTTACTGAAAATTTTAATAGAAATAAAACTGTCATATTGACTCTAAGTTTAATTCCAAGATACACAGAACGTGCTACATACAAAGTTCACTGTCAAAATAATTCTAGATGACTAAGCTGATGAAAATTGCAAATTCATAAGCAATGAATATATTTATAATCTATTCAAAAAGAAATAAAAAAAAAAAGGGGGGGGTGGATTGGGCTTTAAACAACTCAGAATATATCAAAATAACAAACACTAACAACTATATAGTATGTATTTATGTAAACTATACAACAATTTTAATATTTATCTTACAGGTACAAAGCATATTAATTCATGTTCCTTATATTTCTGCATATTTAGTACACTTTGCATGGACTGCACTACATCCTTCACTACATATAATATCTAATTATTGCTATATAGAAATGTATCAATTAAATGTAATAATTATATATTTAAATATAAATACACCACTATATTTCACTTATACTATAATTTATTTTAAATAGTTTGAGATAAATTTTTTTTATAAAAGTATTCTTTTATTTAGTATTCAAAATATTAGCGTCATTAAAATTCTTAATTTATCTTGATTAAACCTATCGCATAAGATGGAAAATTTTATGTTTCAAATACGCTTCACGTTTAACATTAACCTGATAATTTTGAATAAGCACAATAAGCAAATAATTACTTTCTATAAAAAAAAAAAAGGGCAAGTTAAAAAGTATCATGTTATGAATGGATAATGGGGTAACAGGAATGGGGTTACTCTATATAGCGTGCGTTGTTCATTTTCCCTTATCCTAAAGAAGCCCTTAACTCATTTTTTAGATCGTTGGGCTGCCAAATTAAAACTAATTTAAGAATCTGTATTGGCATCAATTAACAGTATGCAATAATGACTTCCATTTGTTTTAGCATTGCCATCAATCATTGCAAGCTAGTACTTTTTGAACCAGTCTCATTAACGTAATACAAATAAGAAAATATTTTAAAAGTAATACAAATAAGAAAGTTGCTTCTGTTTATTCACAAAATATCATTTGCCAAGCTACCTTGCCTAATTTCCAATACAAATAAAGATATTTGTGAATGCATATTCTGTAATGCTAATAGGTTCACTTTACTATAAATTTGTTGTAAATTCTTAACAGAAAACTTTTTGGAAAATATATACATGCATATATACACATATATACATTTACTCTGTTATTTTAATACACATTTACTCAGTAAACATGCTGCAATTTTGTTAAAATGATTTTTGATTTTAAAGTTATCACTACTTAAATTACAGTATCAAACTTTCAGTATGAAAGAAAAATAATATTCAATTTAGAAAGAGACAGACAAAAAACTTCTATAACTTATTTCACAGAAGCAGTACGTTAAAAAAAATATATTAGGGTATGTTTAATGTGTTTTTATCTGAAATAGTTAATGAATAAATGAAACATAAAAATAACTTTAAATGAATGACTAAAATCTCATTTTATTCACCATAAATAAAATACTCAAAACTCACCTCAATTTACTTTAAACACAATCTGAAATTTAACTAACCTGAAAACCATGAACCCAGTCTTATTTTCATATAACATTTTATATTTATCACTACATAATTATTTTTTCATACAATCTTCATTATCATTCATATTAGTTTTGCTTTTTAAATACTTTGGTCTGTAGTGGAAAATTTTATTTCTAAGATTTTTTAGAAGTATGCAGATAAAATGCTTATCAGAACTTTACAGGATTTGTAATACATTTCAAAGAATTTCATTCTTTTTAAAGTGCCAAACTGAACTTAAAAAGAAACAATAATTATTTGAAATAAAAAAAAACTGGGGGGCAAAACTTACTTGTCCTTGTACTAAGACATTATTAACATTCCGTTGTCCTTGTACTAAGACATTATAAACATTCCGTTGTCCTTGTACTGGAACATAAACAACATTCCGTTGTAATTGTACTGGAACATAAACAACATTCCGTTGTCCTTGTACTGGAACATTAACAACATTCCGTTGTCCTTGTACTGGAACATTAACAACATTCCGTTGTCCTTGTACTGGAACATTAACAACATTCTGTTGTCCTTGTACTGGAACATTAACAACATTCTGTTGTCCTTGCACTGGAACATTAACAACATTCTGTTGTCCTCGTACTACAACATCAATAATCTGAATCTCATCCATTTCTTCCATGTCTCTCTGTTGAAGAACTCTGTAATAAAATGATAAAATTAGTTATATCCAATAATGATATTCTTAACATAATTTGAAGGAAAACATTATAAAAATATGAAACTGTAGTACAAAGTCTCAGCTATGAATGTATTTTCTAGCAAAAATATGCAAGGTTGTTATAATAAAAGACCACACATATTTCCTGATTTACAGGAGGGAAGAAAACAATATTTTAACTACATACATTTTTTTTTTTTTTTTTTTACTTATTTAATAAATGAGTGACATAGTATGAACTTAAATTTCATAAGTATAGCTGTCAAAAGTGTAATAATGTACACTTATCTATTTCATGTCTTGCTAACATAAAATGACTTAAAATAGTTTGTTCACAAATATTTCTATTAACAAAGAGGCTTATATTGCATAATTTAACATTTTTTCATTGTTATCGTCTTATAACAAGAAAATTTTGACAATTGGCATTCATTAAAATTAATTTGCTTGTTGTCCATGTTACAAATGAATTCAGGATAGTTAATGTACATTTTGGGAGTTACATGATTTAAAAAAAAAAAAAGGTACAGTAAACCTAGCAATGGTTACAATTTAATTTTTATAAATCCAAAAAACAATGTTTCAAGGATGTTACAGGATTCCATTTTCAACACATTATATCTTAGGTTGGCAACCATTCAATCAAAGAATACCTCATTTTAAATCAAAATTTAATTACGAGATTGATATGTGCACCCCTTAAGTGATAACTTTTACTAGGAAAAAGTTGTAATAAAGATAATATGATACAACAATACACTGTTATGACAATGAAACAAACTTCAAACAATGCAATGTTTCATCAGAGAGTTACACAAATTCAAGAGTAAAATAAGGCTAAAGTTATGCATTACTAATGCATTTTTCAAGAAATATATAATATTATTGCTTAATTATAGTTATTTATTTATAACAATTTATAAATAAGAATTATTTAAAAATAATGTTAACGCTTGCATGTGCTATCACCGTAGCACCTGTAAATAAGGAGTTGGTAACTGTTGATTCTAACCGTAACTGGGAGAAGAGCGGGAATCACTCATCGTGTATACCAGTGTTGCATTTGCATCGGCACTTAGTAGAACAATATTTAAATTTAGAACTTCCTTTAAATGCTTGATGCTCAGATTCTTTGACTCGTAAAATATTATCTATGGTTTTTAGGCAAATAAAATAACTCAAAAGAAGGATTATTCTCACTGAAATACAAATAGCAATAAACTATTCGCTCGTCTTCACAAATTCCAACTACAAATACAGCGCGCCGGCGAATCTACTCTAAATTCTATTTTACAAGTTGATTAGTTCGCAGCTTCTCGCGAATGTGACACTCCCACCTTTTGAGTTAGAAAATTCAAAACTCAAAACTAAATTGAAGATCAAGTCTCTTGACTGTTTTAATATCTCGTCCCTATCTGGTTTTCTTGTTCAGTACAAGCATAAGTCTCTGAATTTTCATCTCCTTAGTTTACTTTGTTAAGATTGCTCTTTATCCCCAAATCATTATAAATGTGCTTAGTACCTGTATTGTTTAAGGATGTACTAGGGAGAGGAACTCCTTGATAAGCATCGCCTTCTGTAGTAGAGTGTAACGAAAATTAAGGCAATTAATAAAACAACTGCTTTATAACTCCAGCTCCTGCTTTATAACTTTAAAACAAAGTTACTTTATAACTCCAGCATTAGTAGATGAATTGTCATCATCCATTTTTTTAACACTTTGACCCATCAAACGTATTTCACATTTCTCTCCTCCATAAGCATATTTACAAATGCATCCAGATATAGAATTACATATGTAATTCTCATTTTTGCATTGATGCTGTTGCATGCAATGATCACCATAATAACCTTCAAAGCACACTTGTGTACATTGATGACTCATCCAACCAGGGGAACAACGACAGACACCATCATTCCTGCGACAATATCCTCCATTCAAACAACTACAATTTTCCTTGCAGAGTAAGCTAAATGTTCCATTTGGACATGGCATGCTGCAAACGTCTCCCTTCCACTCTAGAGGACATTGACACTCCTCAGTTGCAGGATTACACTGTCCATAATTTTTACATTTGCGTAGAGATTTACACCGCAGTTCATAGTGATCAGAAGGACAAGTTTCGCTACAGCTTAGACCTGTAAACCCTGGATGACAATGACAACGACTGGTAATATGGTGACAGGTACCATTGCTGTTTACTCAGACTGGGGAAGTTTCTGAACAGTTATAACCAAAATATCCAGCAGAGCATATTTGACCACAGTTCTTTCCTGTCCAGCCTCTCTCACAAAAGCATAGACCATTGATAATATCACAGGAAGAATTAGTCTTGCAATCACAAATGTTACCACATTCTGGCCCGCATTGGCCTTGGTCACACTGGCTGTCACATCTAATTCCATCCCTTGTGACAATGGCATTGTCTAGTAACATGTTCATAACTGTCAGCATGATTCCAATCACAGTCACATTTCTGAGAACAATCCAGTCCATATGTGCCATGCTTTACAGATTCTCTCTGTTTGTCACCTCTTGTATCGGCTATTACATCATATTTCCACATTCGAAATCTGTTTAAAATGGATGGTATAAGTTCTACAAGGTTTGAACCTTTACCAGGCAGTCATTTAATGATGGACTTCCTTTGATTTTTGCAAAACCATCAAATACTGGTCTGATCTTTGTTGTAGAGTTTTCTTTTAAGACAGGTCGATGAGGAAGATAGTGGCAGTTCAAGTTATCTAGAGATTCAATATTAATTTCTTCAATTACACCTTCTTTCCTCCAGTCCTCAAAAACACTTTCATAAACCCGAAGGATATTAAGTGCCTTGATTCTGTCCACTGAATTTTTCAATCTTTTTTCAGACAAACTTTTGTTGGAAGGCAATGTAGGGTGATCTTCCAACCAAGGTAGAGAAACATCATATGTTCCATCTTTATCTTGCCTAATGGAATTCAAAAATAATTCTTTAGTTTCATTTTCCAGTTCTATTTGATTCTGTTTATCAGCAGGATCTAATATTCCCATAGTGTCCAAGTTCCAAAGATCATTTATACTTCTATTGTTTACATGTAAAGATAAAACCGTCATGTAACTGTCATTCTTTTTGGCATTATTCTGTTTACCCATGAGAGTCCATCCAATCAGAGTTTCCATTGCAACTAATCCACAAGACAGATTCATAATTTTCCCAGTGAAAAGTTTTCCAGCAATGTTAGCACCTATTAACAAATGTACTGCAGACGAAGAATTCAGGGAACAAGCTTCTTGGTCACTAGGAATATCCCTTTTTCTTTAATCTCTTTTGTCCAGGATCCAACACTCCTTCTTAGGATATCAGCACATATTTTTTCTTGATCAAAGGCTTCAAAAGTACAGTGATAATCTTTTTGGAAGCTACTCACATATACTCTGTACAGATGATGCTTCTGATGACTTTCAACACCACCAAATAGATTATGGGTCATTTCTTCAGTTCCAATTGGCTCCCATTTCATCTTTGTAACAGCTTCTTTACTTATATATGATTTCTGACTACCTGTGTCGATTAAGGCTCTAACTGGAAATTCAGTATTCTTTCCATGGAGATATACCACCAAAGTTTGTAGAAGAACATTAGCCGAACATGTTGGATTTGTTAAAGAACTAAACTTTTGATGTTTCTGTTTGATCAGCCATTTTATTGGAACCTGGTAATTCCAAATCTTTTGTTCTAGGACACATGACACTATAATGTCTTCTTTGGCATTGAAAACAAGTTATCTTGCTTCTGCACTGCTTCACTTGGTAACCTATCTTCAAACATCTGTAACAACATCTCTTTTTTGATAATATTGCTGTTTTTTCTGACAAATCTAAATCCAAAGCAGGTTTACAATTTCTACTTTCGTGATTCTTTTCATTGCAAAAAACACAAGATGTTACAGCGAAATTCTGATTTCCTGCAAAAAGTCCAGCAACAGTAGGTGTCTGTCTTTTCAATGGGTGAGTCTTGGCACTGCAATTTTGCTGAAAAGAGAAACCTTTTATTGCCAGATTAATTCCCTCTTCAGCTTCATTTTTCAAAAACAGCATCAAATTTTCCAATCTTGATTGCCCTTTTTTATCATTTGCATTATTGTTTCTCTGCCAAGCTCTGAGGATTTCTTCTGATAAACAGGATTCCACAAGAGGGAACAGCATTGCTGCATACTTTTCAGTCGTCATACCAAGTCTTTCCAGAGCTCTTAATTGAGTTTCAATCCTATCATACAAGGTGGAAAGTTTCACTTTTTGATCTCTAGAATTCATTGATATTGTTAATTTCAATAATTCTCGTACATAAAACTCCACAAGCAGTTCTTCCCTTCCAAAACGAGATTTTAAAGAATCCACTGCTTTGCAATAATTTTCCCTTGAAGGTGGAAAACTCTCAACCAATTCTCTCGCACTAGAGGAAGGTTTCATGCATTGTATTAGATACTGAAGTTTGTCAGCATCGTAGATATCTGGATCACTGTCAATTTTACTGAACTGACCCCAAAATGGCAGCCAGTCATTTATTTCTCCACCAAATTTCTTTAATTCTAGTAAGGGCAACTTGAATTTTCTCTTGGATACACTGTCAGTAGAACCACTTTCATCACTCTCACTAACATTACACTTTGTTTTAAAAATCAAATTAATTCTTTTAAATTTTCTACTGAAATCATCTGATTCATTAATTTCAGCTATCAATTTTGTTGAGTCTTCATCTGCTTCCAATAATATTGTATTTTGAATTTCTTCATTCAAGATGCAGAGTTCATTGTACTTCTCACTCAACAGTTCCAAAATCGGCCATTAAATCGAAATTATGAGCCAAATCATCGCCGGCCGTAGAAAAGTCATCGTTAATGGAATCGTACAAACGTAAAAATGAAGTACGAGCTACTAATCTTTTTTTCTTAAGATGCTCCATTTCAATTAACTTAAAGTACTTTAAATATCAAAATAATAATCCAGTTCAAAATTTACTTGCCTCTCTTTAACTTACTGTCCACAAATCGAAATTATACAGGTCCGGTCGTGGACACCATGTTGCATTTGCATCGGCACTTAGTAGAACAATATTTAAATTTAGAACTTCCTTTAAATGCTTGATGCTCCGATTCTTAGACCCGTAAAATATGATTTATGGTTTTTAGGCAAATAAATAACTCAAAAGAAGGATTATTTTCACTGAATACAAATAACAATAAACTTTATTCGCTCGCCTTCACAAATTCTAACTACAAATACAGCGCGCCGGCGATTCTACTTAAATTCTATTTTTACAAGTTGAGTAGTTCGCAGCTTCTCGCGGACGCAACAACCAGTGAAGTGCAAAACGAGCTATCTGTGCAGGTACCACATGCAGGTGTCTTGTGAATTATTAGATATATATTTAATACAGTCCACAGAGTGAGTGTTTTATTGTGCAAATAACCTATGGAACTTTAATATTATGTAGTGAAAGGTTCATGTGGTCTGAATCGCCGGAGAGCAAGTACCGGTAGGAAACAAAAGTTTATGAGTGTTAGATTGTGTATCGTGAATAGAAGTGAGTGATATTCTTAAGATTGTGATACGGATTAAGCATGATATTCTGATATTCTTCTATGGATTAAAGGGCCACATCAGTGCAGAAGTGACCACACTAAAGCAAAACATCGATCCTGTTTTTGAGGTGAGAGAAATTTCTCTATTGTGTTTTCTTGTCTGAAATTTAAGAAAAAACCATGTCTATAATTAGAAAATTAAAAAAAAAAAAGATGAGTTAATCCTCGTTGCTGAGGAATTAGGCTTGATAATTCCTGATGGAGCAAAAGTTGTTGACTTAAGAAATATTATTGAAAATTGTGATTTGTATATTAATGACATTGAATTCGTTCAAAATATAATTGATTATGTTATTGAGGGGGGGAAATCAATTAAGGAAAGAGAAATAATGAAATTAGAATCAGAGAAAATTAAACTGGCTCAATTAGAAAAGGAATTACAGTTAGAAAACCTTAGAAGAGAAACTCGTCGAGATAAGTTAACTGATATAGATACCTTAAACAGAAGCACTGAAAATCTAATTAAAAGTGTAAAAACTTTAACGATTTCATTGTCTACTAGAGTAGAATCTTATAATCTTTTCTTCCAATCAATAGAAAAAGCATTTAAAACAAAAAATGTGCCAGAAGAATTAAAAGCGGAAATACTATTAAATATATTAAGAGAAAAGGTATCAAATTTAATGGTTTATATGAAAGAGGAGGATATCAATAATCATGAAAAACTTAAATCTGTAATATTAAAAGAATACCACCCCACCCCACAAGAGAGTTTAAATCAATTTCACAATGCACACAAATTATCCAATGAAAATTTTGTACAATTTGCGTCAAGGTTATCTGCTAATTTTGAATATTATTGTCAATTGCGAAAAGTAAGCGATTTTAAATCGTTATGTGAATTGTTTTGGATAAAATATTTAGTGACCTTGATAAAGAACTGAAAACGCACATAGCAATAAAAGAGGGTGAAGTGTATTTTAAACCGCAACAACTTGCAAGAGAAATTGATATTTTTCTTTCTTCGAGAGAGAAATCTAAATATGAGTCAATGAATGGAAGTAAAAGATATCCAATAATAAATAAAACAAAAAATCCTTATAATTCAAGATATCAGAAAGGAATTTCAAAAGTGTTTATTTCAGAAATAAAAAGCTATAAATGTGTTATGTGTAAAAATGAGAAGCGTGCTTTATATTTGTGTCCGTGATTTAGGATGCTGTCAGTTCAAGATCGCATTGAAATACTTAAAATAAATAATCTATGCTTTAAATGTTTTGCTTCAGAATGTTATGTTAAAAGATGTTCGAGTAGAAATTGCTTTTGTGGAAAACCACACCATAAAATGATTCATTTTTCGAGAAACGTCGACAAACCTAAAATAGAAAAAAAAAAAATCTCAAAAAACATCTGCCAGTAAAGGTCAAAATGAATTATTTATGAATGTTTCCCTCCCTTCCTGCGAACTCAATGAAAATATTGTAGCTAACAGTTTCACAAAGAGCAAAACAAAGAGTTTTGATTAAAAATAAAAATGATGACTGGGAAGAAGCCAAGTGTCTGTAAGATGTTGGAAGTCAAACATGTTTAATAAGTTCAGAGTGCGCTACTCGTTTACAATTTAAAAAAGAAAAAATAGTTACTTTGATCTCGTATTTAAATGATTCTTCCCCGACAGCGAGTGGATGTGTGAGAACTACTGTAGGGAATAAAAACAAAAGTTTTCAAAAAGAATTAAAAATGTTAATAGTTCAGAAAATTACTGATTTAATTCCCCAAACATACTTGATGTTAATGTTGAAATTTCAGATTCAATTCCGTTAGCTGATTATAATTTTAATGTCCCAGGAAAAATAGATATTTTATTAGGAGCAGAAATTTTTTATGAACTATTGAGGCCTGGACAAATATATGCACAAAATTCACATTTGCTCTTACAAAATACAGTGTTTGGTTATGTGGATAGTGGTAATGTAGATCAAGTTAGTGACACTAAGGTCCATTGCGGATTAATCCAAGAAGATGATTTAAATATAACGTTAAAGAAATTTTGGGAGATAAAAAATGTCGAATCAGAAATACATAAAAGTAATGAACACGCGATTTGTGAGGAACATTTTGCTTGTACACATCGGAGAAATGAGGAAGGGAAGTATATTGTTACAATGCCCCTTAAAGAGGATCCTACGTATTTAGGAAATTCAAAGGACATTGCTCTCAGAAGACTCAAATTGCTGTGGGCTCATTCATCCAGAGACCCTGAATATTTAACATTATACAAAAGCTTCATGAATGAATATTTGAAACTTGGCCACATGAGAGAAGTGGTGGAAGAAAGAGAACCTGATGTAGTGTACTATGCCACACATCATGGAGTGTTAAGACCCGAAAATACAAGTACAAAATTGCGTGTTGTATTTAACTGTTCCACATTGACCACTAATGGTAATTCGGTGAACTCATTACAGTACCATGGTGGAGTCATCCAAGATGACTTATTTTCAATAATAATAGGGTTTAGGAAGCATGTGTATGCTTTGACAGCCAATGTGAAGATGATGTATCAAATGATACTCATAGAACCCGGTCACCACAAATTTCAAAGAATTTTGTGGAGTGATAAGCCAAATGAGTCACCTAAAACTTATGAGTTAGTTACGGTTACTTATGGAACTGTGAGTGCTCCCTATCTGGCAATGGGGACTTTGAAACAATTATCCATTGATAAAGAGAATAATTTTCCCATTGCATCACTTGTGTTGCGTGACAATTTTTACATGGATGATGTACCATGTGAAACTCAAACTTTAGAGGAGGCTCAAGAGTTGCAGCAACAACTTATAGTTATTATGCAAAAAGCTGGAATCCAGCTTCATAAATGGGGAGCAAATCATCCAGAACTATCATCAAGTGTCGATGGAAATTATAATTTCTCAAATCCAAGTGAAACCAAAACCTTAGGAGTGTCCTGGAAACCAGTGGAAGATTGTTTTTCTTTTTGAGTCAAAGTGGAGCTTGGGACTTCATACACAAAAAGGAGAGTGCTATCTACTATAGCAAGATTGTTTGATCCTTTAGGATGGTACAATAGTAGCTTTAGCCAAAATATTATTGCAGAAACTTTGGCGCTGAAAAATTCTTTAGATTGACTCACTTCCAACTGCAGAGTATCAAGAATGGCATAACTTTTTGTTTATGTTAGAAAATATCAATAACATTGATATAGAGAGACGAATTGCGATTGAAAAAGCTACCCAGGTAGAGATCCATGGTTTATCTGATGCTTCAGAACATTGCCTTAAAGCAGTGATTTATTGAATGTGTAGCAGTTCTACTCGTAAAACTATGGTTGGACTGGTGACCAGAACATCTAGAGTATCGCCGGTGAAAGGCCTTACAATCTCAAGGATGGAATTGTGCACTGCAGTCTTATTATCAAAGTTAGTGAAAAGAGTCCTTGCGGCAATGAAACTGGAAACAATAGTATTCTTATGGAGTGATTCCATGATAGTGCTTTCATGGATCCAATGGATCTTAAAACATTTGTGCAGAACAGAGTTGCCATCATTCAAGAGAACACATCCATAAACCAGTGGGGTCATGTGTCATCTGAACAGATCCCAGCAGATATCTTTTCACGGGGAGTGGACCCTGATAAATTGGTCAAAAACAGAATGTGGTTCAATGGTCCCACATTTCTATATAACAGTGTTTATCCAAAGCAAACAATTTCTGTGCCCAAAGAATGTGAGGAATTGAAAGCAGAACTTAAAAAATATCAGTGTAACGAGTTTGAAGAAAAATTATCTGCTTTTAATGTGACTGTAAATAATTTTATTCATAATATATTTAATTTGAGTAATAACTGCAAAACT
>BMAW01069548.1:4854-34470 GCA_019974015.1 Nephila pilipes
TATATATATATATATATATATATATATATATATATATATATGTATATGTATAACTATATATCTTGTTTTCATTTCTATCAACTAACTGCTCCATTGATGCTCATTAAGTTGTCAAACAAATTAGTAAATCAAATTGGTTATATTTAAAATTCTATTTTTAAGTTATTATATAGTGTGGAACATGCCAATTATGGAACACAAACCAAATAAATATTATAAATGTAGACTGTGGGTTGATGAGATTATACATCCCGAATCTACAATGGTTTGCTCTTACGCAAGGGCTGGTTGTCTAGAGGGCTAATTCCTTTACCGGATTACACGTGATTTTGGTAGAAATTCAATGATGAGGTTCAACTTGTTGTACTTCTTTTATTTGAAGAGATGAGGAAGAGTGATGTATTTATACTATGAGATGACGAATTGACCAGTTCATCGGAGCAAAATAGATGGCTGCCTCGTGTAACCCCCATGTTGGCGAAGGGCGCTGGAACGCGCTCGGGCGTCTGGAGGTTACTTCCGATTCGGGTAATGCGAAGGAGAAGAGAAGCGAAAAAGCGGGTGAAAAAGAGAGAACGAGAGCAAAAGGTCACTGAGGTTTGTTCTTGAATAGGTGGCGCTGCATGAGTTATCACATAACACTGATTCGTGATGCCATCTATCGAATATTGGAGGAACTGGTTTTACAGTACATTGGAAAATAAAATTAATTCGTTAATAATTAGCTGGGAAATCCTACATAAATTCTTACTCGGCAGACCCTACTTATCCAGATACGAGTGAGTGCCGAGCTTCTAATCTCCATGCAACTGCAAGTTTATTCACAGTTGATTATCCTTCATTCATATTGAAACTGTTCAATGTCTTTCCCATCATGAGCCTAAGAGCACGTCTGTCTGCTGTGTTATTACTTTCTAATCTCTTCCTTATTTCCATATTAATCTCTCCGGGGGTATTGAATGCCATATTATCTACATATTTACTACACTATTTCTAATGGAATACTCAAAACTATTCATTTGCTTTCACAGTTTCGTATTTTAATAAATAACCGACACAAAATAGCACGTAATACACGAATGCGAAAGGAAAATAAGGAAAATTATTTTCACATTGGCTTAATAAAACTTCCTTTTATTGCACGTATAATGTCCATTAGATATATAAATTCCAGCCAAACTCGTTGTAAAGTGTAAGTTGCAGTTCATTTTACAGCAGCGGAAATCCTCTGTTTAAGTACATAAAAATGTGTGTAAAATTGTAGTACATATACTTTGTCTTTTACATGACCTCATAGGATTAAATCGCATGAGAACCACATATCAGGCCGCATAGTTGGGCAGTTGTGTAACATCTAGTCATCTTGACCACCGTGACCATTTCAACATCGATAGCTATCGTAATAGCCTGTAAAACAGCTTTCGTGTGAGAGCTCCAAGAAGAACGCAGTAGACCACCTATCTCGTTCCCAATATAAAACTTCCATATTTTTCCTTTGTAATCATATATTACTATTTTGCGTTATTTGTTTTTGGAAATATGGAATATTTAAATTGAATGGATAAGTTTAATATCCCTGAAATATAATTTACATAAATTATGGCTCATTTAGTAGAAGTTGTTTTATCAAATAATACATCATTCAAAGTTCTACACGAATTAATTGAATGGAAGTGTGTTTGATAGCTCCGTTATCACCTGAACAATTGAATGAGCAATTGCAATTCCATTTACATTAGCTTCAGTCATTTACGGGGTCTTTTCAAGCTTCGTGCACATTGACAGGTAACCATTATGACATTTAGTTTGTTGATTTTATAGATAAATCGAGCTGTATTAGATTATTTTCATATCTCTCATAGACCTGGGATAGAAGCTGAAAGTCTAGAAAAAGAATATCTTAAGGAAGTATCGTAAGAAACCCACTTCATCCGATTGGTACGGCCAAGGAAAAGAGAAATAAATAAATCTGATTAGTGTTTGGTGTAAAAAGTCTGAATCCATTTCTTTCTTTCTCGTCGATCGAGAAACCTTTTGAGTGGTACTAGTAAAGAAATACATTTCTTTCCGTAAATTGATGCTCTCGAGAAAGAAATATTTGTTCCTTTCTCAGAAACAGAGGTAAATATATATAGTACTAAAATGGGTAGTTTCTAATAATTTTATAATAGAAACAGATAAAATTAATTCATATATCATGTATTTAGAAGCATCGTATAAATTTCAGAGATAAGATGATCTTCAAATAAAAATGTGACGGTAATATTGGTTCTCGAGCCGTAAATCAATTTAATATGTTAAACTTTAAGAGACAGGAAAACAATTTAAGAAAACTGAAGACTGAAGAAGACGTCCAGTTTCTAGACCTACATAACAAATTCTAATTCTAACTCTACCTATACTCTTGCTCCAATCGTCTGACAGTGCTTGATAACGGTCGCATCCAGTCCTTCAGATCGAAAAAAATTCTCTATAGTCATTAGTTTTCACTCACTCAAGAAATTAACACATTCATTTCTCTCCGTATTAGATCTCAATTTCCCCCTACTTATACTCCATTATATATAAATCCCTTTATTTTATTTCGACCTGCATCTAATTTGCCTCATCACGTTTCATTTGGGATCGGGAAAATTAGAATCAAATACAATCAAGCTCAATAAAAGTTCCGAGGTTAGTGAAAAGAAAGTCACAAATAAACAACGCCACAAAACGCGATAAATTTTAGCATTTATTTTAGCGTTTTTTCTTAAATTTTTGCATATAATTGTCTTATAATATGACACCAAAACTATCAATGACTTATAAAGTTATTCTAGATCAGATATCATAATCCGGAAAAACTTTATTTTTTTGCATCTCGCAGCGTTGCTGGTAGAAATCCGCCCAAAATCACTTACACAAAAGTGCCAATTACGATTTTATTCAACGCGGTAACCAAGTATGATGGTTTCGAACTAGCGGAAGGTTTTTTCAGTCTTTTGGAGGGTTCGTGTCCATAAGCTTCTAAGCATGTGCTATCCAGCGTGGCTGACACACATTGAATTATAGAAAATTATTTAGGAAAGTTTGTCTTAGATAAAGAATGTAAGAATTTTGAAAGATATTAAGTACATTCAAGAGCAAGTGGTTTTCCTTTACAATGGTTTTTGTTTTTACGAATTTCTAAAAATAGTTTTATCATCTGTCCCATAAGATGATCTCGGATTTCGGGGCTTTCTTATGATTCATTTATCGGATTATACTGTACGTCACGTACCGTATAAGTGGTACTGTGTGTTTCGTCCAACTATTATTAAAGAACTCTGAAGTGGTTGTATTTCATCCATTTTTAAAACGTAATAAAATGGAAAGATATACTTTACGTGTGTGTATCGCAATGTGTTCTCTCTCAAGGCAGATGGCTTTGCTATTGCAAGTTAATATTGCTAATGTTTCCATTCGTATAGGAGGAATGGCTGTAAATTAAGAAAATCTAGTTAAAATATGATTTTCATTTATTATTTCTAGCATATATATTTTATGTATTCTTCACTGTATTCCTCCTAGGGACTGGAAATTTTATCACCAGCTATTTACCGCCACGGTAATTTATTTCGTAAGCAATTTATAGCCTATAATTTATTGCTGGTATATTTATCACTAGACAATGCAATGTTTATCCTGTGAGCAGGATTTAACTATCCGATTTTGAAGGTCTCGCTAGGATTATAAACTTCAGTCATTGCAACTTTTTCTTATTGTTTGTTTTTCATCTTTTTGAGTTTTTAAAAGCATTATTTCTGTAAAGCGAAGAGGTATCCATACTATGAAGAGCGCAGGAAAATGCTCATTAGTACATGCGATGTAGTAGATTTTTTAAAAGGTCTAGTGCATAATATTTCTTATTAATATACTCTACTATGATACACTCAACAATAGTACATATGTTACTTGATGGTTTACAACAAACACCTGTGCCAATTTATCATAGTACGACAATTTTCCCTATTGCATCCTCTGTGTTATGACAAACCAAGAGTTTTAACTAGTTTAACTTAGATTTTACCCACTTTTGATTATAATTTGTGACACATAATGTTGTTTAGAAATTGATTCTATATTATCTTTCTTTGAAACTTGAATCTAATATGAAATTTACCTATTAAATTATTTTATTTTATTACACATTTAAGGCAGAATTCTAAATAAATAAATAAAAAAAAAAACCACAAAAAGTTCGCAAAATATATTATGTGTATTCCCGGGTGATAAATATACTAGTGATCCATTGTAGGCTATAAATTGCTTGTACGACAAATTGCTGCGGCGATAAATTATTTTCGATCTGTTGCAGGCGGTAATCGTGTTGCGTCTAGTGCGACGTTAATAAAACCAAATCAAAAGTGCAGGCGATAAATTACTGGCGATAAAATTTCCTAGATTCATTTTCCATAGGCATTCCCACAGCACGCCTATCTTATTTTCCACGAGTTAAAATGATGTCTCAGTTCATTGTTTGATAATTGTTTTAGTAGCTGTGACATTTTTCTTTAAATATTTTCCAAGGATTTAAAATGAAATCACAAATTTTATTTTTGTAAAATGGAAAGTTTCAGCTTATAAATTGTGGTATGTTTTAGTGTTGAAATTCGTTTCTGAACACAAAATGTTTCACAGAGTATTATTGATTATTAACGTCTCCCTCGGAAGCAACATGACATCTAAAGTAAACGAATCTCATAATTTTGATTCTCGATCAAGTGATAAGAACGACACGTGAGCTGGTACCCCTCCCCCTCCAAATCTACTACCTGCCCACCTGGAGGACTTAAAACTAGAGAGATTTAACGTACATCAGCTCTGCTACATATTGGGTTTTGAGGGCTCCAACCCACGATTCGACTGAAAAAAAATGCCAGCCGTATGTCCACGATCATAACCATTAGACTACAAAAGGCACATGCTTCAAATAAAGAGCTGTCGATAGACAAGCATTGTATGAAATGAAAAAACAGATTGAAGCCAATTTGGAAGTTCTGGATGTTTATTTTTCTAATTATTTATCTAACATAAAGGAAAATTACAACACAGTGCAGATCAAGAGATTATTCGTATTCCCTTGATTGATCACCCTGTGAGTGTCTCCCAAGAATAAAATATGTTCGAAAATGTACTTTTATTTACACATTGGACGTTGCTAAGAAATTATTTTGGCTATGAAAATAGTTATCAGGAAATTAAATGGAAAACGCTTAATAATAAAATGCGTTCATGTTGGAGGTGGGATTATTAAATGAAGACATGTGCTGCAACAGAAGAAAAAAAGCATGCTCAAAACGTCAGCGACAGACAGCGTTTTTGCGTGAAACCTTCGCTTTCAAATACAGTGCCTCTCGCTTCTGTAAACAAATTCGTATACTCGAAACCTGCGTTCATTTTACTGTTATTTTTTGTGTCACTGGAAAAGTCATAAGTGAGCAACGAATTGTTGTCAAATTTCACATGAAACTTGAAAAAAATCATTACTGAAACATATAATTTACTTAAAGAAGTATATGGCAATGAATGTATATCGCGCACAAGTATTTTTGATATTTTACACCTTTATCAAGACGACTCAAATCGGGTTGCTATCCTTTCACGTCAAAAAAATATGACAAAGAAAAAATCAGTAATCTGGTTCATTCTTATCGTCGGATAAGTATTCGTGCGAATTTTGAGACTAGGAATGAACAAAGGTTTCGTATGGCAAATGCTCTTATGAAGATAAAGCGCCGTTTAATCCCACGTTGTCTGTCAAGAAATTGTACCTAAATTCATGATCCCAGTGTTAGACAATCCGCATTATTCGCCGGATTTTAAGTCATGCTACTTCTATGTGTTTACTAAGGTGAAATCTACATTAAAAAGGGCAAGATGTGAGTCCGTTGAAGCTGTAAAAGAGAAGGTTGCACACATCCTGATGGAGCTGACAGAAGAATGTTTTCAGCACTGTTTCGAACCATGGAAGAATCGAATGGAGCGGTGTAGGGATAGAGGAGAAGTGTATATTGAAGATGATATATAAATATGTATGAAATCTCAAAATAAAATGTTTTACAGCATCAGTCTCGTTACTTAATAGTGATGCCTCGTATGTGTAAGTTCGTCTAAGAGGACAAATAATATATGTGCCATAAATTGTAAATGTTTATTTATGAGCTGGACCTAATATTTAGCAGAAGCACGTAACTAAAGACCCACCATTTAGCCGAGGATAGCAAACGTTCAATCTTACGAGGCTCAAATTCCTCTCACTAGCGTAGTATAGAAGTTAGGAGAGAGAAGTGCCACCTAAGGTGTAATCAATCAATACCTAAGCAAAAAAAATTCAGTGAAAATGAATTATTAAAGTATTAGAAATTTTAATTGTTTTCCCACTTAATCTACACCAATTTACCTGCACTTGTCCCATTCTTTCGGGAGACTTCTTGTTCACTATTACAAGAATTCCTTACTTTGATCTCGAATCCAGTTTTGTATTTATTTCACTACCTCTTCGTTTTCTAAGAACTTGATGCCACGTCAATTTTCTTCCAAAGTTCCCAACAGGTCAATATAACACATGGATCAATAAGTTCCGAGACTAACCCAGAGATGGCGCTCGTAGTAAACCAGTAACCAGGTCTTTCTAGAGTACGAAACTTTGCTTGAAACGTGTCAAAATTTTAAGTCGATCGGACCAGAAACAGCTGAGTTATCGAGGTTGGAGTAAAGTCGTTTTGTTGTTTGTTTAAAAAATGGAAAAAACCGAGTTTCTCTCGTGTTCTGATAAAACATTGTTTTTTAATGGGTAAAAACACCGTGCAAGCGAAACAATGGATTGAAAAATGTTACCCGGACTCTTGTCCATCAAAAGCAACGATTTGTCGGTGGTTTGCCGAGTTTAAACGTGGTCGTACCGACACAAATGACGCGGAACGCTCGGGTAGACCTGTGGAAGCCGTTACACCGGAAAATGTGAGTGAAGTGACAAAAATTATAATGAAAGATCGTAAAGTGAAGCTCCGTGAGATTGCTGAGAGGACACAGATATCATATGGAAGTGTATTTACTATCCTTCATGAAAAATTGAGCATGAAAAAGGTTTTTTCCAAGTGGGTGCCGCGATTGAAAAACAGCAACGAGTCGATGATTCAGAAAGCTGTTTATCGCTATTTACTCGCAACAAAAAAGATTTCTTGCGTCGTTACGTGACCACGGACGAAACATGGATACATCACTACACTCCAGAGTCGAAACGGCAGTCATCTGAGTGGCGCACAGCTGACGAAAGCCGTCCGAAAACGCAGCAGTCAGCTGGCAAAGTCATGGCGTCAGTTTTTTGGGATACGCATGGCGTGATTTTCATTGACTACCTCGAAAAAGGTAAATCGATCAACAGTGATTATTATATTGACTTACTGGTGCGTTTGAAGGAGGAAATCGCAAAAAAACGACCGTACAGTCTCGGGACTTATTGATCCATGTGTTATACGAAGATATAAAGTGACAATGAAAGAAGGATGAATCAGAATGTCTCAACCCATTTTGAAAACAGTTTCCAACATTAAAAAGCCCAACTTTCTTCTGATATAACGGACATTTTTTCCTCAAATAGGGTTTTTTTTCCTCAATGATGTCTGTGTTACATACGTAATTGATTTGATAGTGCGTTGCTATTTCAAATAATTCTCGGAAATTCGGACCAGGGTAAATTACAAGGTTAACTTAAATTTGAAAGTCGTTGAAAGTGTTTTGAATTCCTATCAGGACCTGCGAATTATCTAATGCAGCCTTTGACACTTGGACTCCTACGTGGACGCTTGGAATGTAATCAATTTTCATCACGGATTAAAATTCTGTTCAGAAAATGCATCATCTTTGCTATTAAAACAAAAATTTATCTCATTGTAAATGCTTCCAACGTTTTGAGATGAAAGTAAGCTCTCAACAAACCCGACTTGTACAAATTCTGCGCTTAATAAGTTTGCTTTCGAATGATGGAATAAGTTAGGCCAAAACGTTTTCGAGTTTTTACAGAAATTTGCAGGAATGCATGTCATCAATTTTCTAGAATCTATCAATCAACCCTAAATTCGAACTCCAAGGTCGACACTGTTAGCATGGACCCGTTACAGTTCTTATTATAGACACTTTTGCAACCACTTTAAACTTTTCCACCATAAAAAAAAATTATAAAAATACATCGAGTGGTTCATGCAAATACAGCAGCAGCGCTTGTTCTTCAGAAAAAATATTTCCGGCAGTTTTAAACTTTTCAAATCACAGAAATTATTTTTTCGTATTACAGAATGCTGTTCTTCAGAAGTTATTTCTTCGAGTGTGCGCTTCATCAAAATTAAAATTTTAGATGATTGCAACATTCTTCAATAACAACGCCAGAAGTTAAATTCCTTAATAACTATCCCGATGGAGAAGTTTCTTTCGGTGTATTAGATAAGGATGAATGAAAAACCGACGGTCATCTTTTTTTTTTTTTTGGATCCAGAGATGGAGAGTACAAAATGCAGCCGGTAACCAAGGCTATTAAACCCTCTCCCTCCACGGTATCGAAAACTTCTAACGCGGAAGAGTTGACCTAGGACTTGATCACTAAATGGCAATACAGCCTAGTACAACATGTTGAATATGCCTAGTACAACATGTTGAATATGCCTAGTACAACATGTTGAATATGCCTAGTACAACATGTTGAATATGCCTAGTACAATATGTTGAATATGCCTAGTACAACATGTTGAATATGCCTAGTACAACATGTTGAATATGTAAAATTTTTGCCTGTGCGTGTTTAACTAATATAACCATACAAAAATCACAAGTGATATATTGTCTAAAGCGCTCGTGATAAAGGAACCCTCCACTTAACTGGATTTGACCCAGACATCAAAAAAGGAGACTCGTTCTAACAAAGAAGGAAGGGAGGGGGGATGTTTATCAACTGCACTAATGTCTGGAAAAACAACCTTCTCTTAAATATCGTTCAGAATATCTTAATCGTATCATCACGATGATAACAGAAAGAAGCATGTGGTGATTATCTTCAAAAACAACGCCAAAAGTAGAAAAGCTTTAACAACTAACCCGACGATCAAGTGTCGTTTGGTCTAGTTCATATAGACACAGCAAAACACGACTGGTCAACTTTTTCTCACACCCAGTGTTGGAAGGATCGAAAAGGCACCGAAAATCAACTTCAAATGCTCTCCATCTCGCCAGGATTGAAGACAACTTACCCGGACTATTTTTCAAATATGCTTTTTTACTTTAACACATTACTTAAAATCATTATGTAAATAAAATAATTTAATAATACAACATATAAATTGTTTTTACGCCATTATTTTGCATAGTATGAATTAGTGATCTCTGATTTTAAGAAATATTTTTTTTCGGTTATTCTATGCCATTTATTTTACGACATTCATTAATATTTTATTTCTTGGCGAGAAGCAAATGTTTTTTTTTTTTTTTTTTCAATTTTTAAATAAACAAGTTAAAAATTAAAGTGATATTAATTGATAATGTTAAATTAAATCAATTTTTGCTACACAAATGTGACCTGTACATTATACATGTTCTTGGAACCTTTTCAAATCTTTGAAACGAACATGAAAATGTCATAAAAATAAATAATTGTTTCAAATAATACATTGGTTTCTATAATGTTTATTGTCTCGGGAAAAAATGTACGTTAATATTTACATCGCAATATATCTCACAAAATAAAATTGATTTAATATAATTTATATTATGTGTTTCAAATTTCATTAACATTGTAAATGATTATTTTTTTTAAAAGATTAATCGAGTTATGTAATTCAGCAATTCCGCCTTTAACTTTCATGCTACATAAAATGTTTTGATAGTTTTCAATAGTAAGAGTTACTAAAAAATTGTAAATATTTCCAAAGATAGACAATAATAACTAATGAAATTTTCTCAGATACATTTGTAACAAAATAATGGTTCTATTATTTCTAAAATTCCAAATGTAAGCTTGTAGTCTAACGTTTTTATTTACATACGAATTTGTTTCAAATATTCATTTATCAAAAAACTATTGTACTACACTGATTCCCATAATTTTTTGTGACAATTTATAGAAGGATATATCAAGAATTTCATCTTTCTTTGGAACCATAAGTATAGTAGGTTTGTCCAAAATTTTAATTTATGTTAGAAAACATTAAAAAACATTTAGAAAATGCTAAAAAATTATAAATATGTTGTTAAGTAATTCTTTCGACAGAAGTATTCAGTAGGAAAAAAGATTTGTATCTTGCATTAATAATAATTTATACGAATATATTTTTGTACTGTTTTAGAATGTTTATAGATTTCATATTTATATTTCTCTTCGTCACATCAAAGTCACAAAAATATAATCCATCGACTCATTTAGAAATATAATTTACCATTAGATTTTATTATATTATTCTAGTATAGGTTAGTCTTGGTTTCAATTAAAAAGATCAATCTATGGTAAGAACGATTTCATTGCACTATTTCAGTAGTTTTGTGTTTATAAATTCGAAATCTAAAATATATGTACTTATATTAACAATTTCTAATCGTAGATTAGTATCCCATTAAAAGTAATTATTTCGTAGAGATTTAGTGGCCGTGGTAGCTTAACTGTCTTGGTCATGGACTCGCCACTAGCCATTATCATTAATCCATGGGTTCATGGGCCTTGATGTCAATAAAGACACACTGTGGCCTTTGTACGTTTAATCTATTTTGGATCAGTGTCCTCTCCTTGGCGCGGTGGGAAAGTTAAGAAAAGGTAAAACGCAGAATTTAGATTTACATTAGATAATTTTTTTGAATTTAGATTTAAATTATATATGGATCTGAGATACGTTTGATTTAGTTATTTATATTTTTTCTGCCTTGTATATATTAGGCTATGTATTTTTCTTATAGATATATATTAATGATTACAGTTACTAAAGCAGAGTGCCATAATCTTATCTATCATTTTTGTTTTTATGCTTTTGTAATAGTCTTTTTATTTGAATACATACTTTAAATTTGTAATAATTAAAATAATTTTAGATATAATATAATTTAGATTTCATTTTAAGATTTTCATAAAAAATACTTAAATTTAAAATTTGGCTTTAATGCTTATTGTATTGTATTACAATCTATAACAAAAAAAAAAAAAAAAAAAAAAACGACGTACCAAGAAGGAATTGTCCGATGGAGACAAAAATTGACGGATAGGAAACTTTTGTGTAGATTAGAAAATGATTAAGATTTCAGAAAATTTCAATGATTTATTCCAAAGTTACATAGTTACAAATTAACGAGCTCACAAAGGAGTTGACCCACCTCTACCCTAGATGCAAGCTGCCACACGACGTGATAAAAATGATGACGTGATGATGGGAATGCGACTGATGGTCTCCTGCGGTATTTCTTGCCGAATGTGCTGCAATTGTCGGACTAGGTCATCAACATTCCCTGGTAGATGCAGCTGCCTTCCCATCATATCCCATCTATGCTGGATTGGAGAGAGATCTGGCTGGCCAAGGAAATGTTTGAAAAGCTGTAAGGCAGTTCATAGTTACATGTACCGTATGTGGTGAAAAATTATTTTGCTGAACCGAAATGAATTCATGTTTATAACATCCTTATCTAGGCGCAGAAATTAGTATCCGTATTACGTACGAGAAATAAATTCCGCAAGCGTTTCCAACATAAACGTTTCAAAATGTTACACGTTTTTTAACTAGTATTTTATATTGGTTCAAGTTGCAAACTAATCAACCAACAACCACAATTATCGTAATATATGTTCCTTCTCATCGTAAGCACGAATTTAATATTTTAGTTAAAACCTCTCTTTTGACCTCTCTCCCTCTCTACTATTACTACTCTAATATTAATATCTTTGCTTCGGTTACATTAAAACGCGTCATAAACAAATTCGTTGTAAGAATGCTATTTAGAATGTTTTGATATGTATGTGCGTTTTAAATTTGCATATTACTGAAAATATATCACCTTTCCAGGTGTTTGCCTTTATGGAAATTAGGAAAATAGCATATTCTCCATATTTGAGTTGAATAAGATGATTATATGACAAACATTTAAATTACTACAATTTTAAGATTTAAAGATGGGAATACATGATTGTAGATTTGATATGTCTACATGTAATGAGACTAATGATTAATGTACTTATAATGCGAAAAAATCTATCTTTCACACAGATCTTTCATGATAAATAGTTAACATATAACAATTTACATTATTATAGTCGCTAAACAAGATGCATACGATACTTTTAGAATGTTAAAATAACATCTATAATACTTTTAGAAAGTTAAAATAACAACTATAATACTTTTAGAATGTTAAAACAACATCAATAATACCTTTACAAAATGTGCTATAGATAATTATGAGGAAATGTTAAAACATAATAAAATTTAAAATGACTGCGTATTTGAACGTATAAGTATTATTTTTTTTTTACAAAAAATGCAATAATAGTAGAAGTAAAACACGTAGCTTCTTGAGTAATGAACAATGCAACTAAAATTTCACATTTATTTTGTTGCAGAACTTTAAACGTCATTCTAAGTACGTGCAACATGTCTTGGATAATATTAATATCAGAACTTTTATTAAGATTTTTGCGCCAAGAGACAAAACGTGTTAAACTTACCTTATTTATTGGATCAGAATTATCTTCTAATCCCGGAACCATCTTGAAAATGTCAGCTAAACATGAAATTCAATGCAGAAAAACATCGTTTTTTAAAATATTACAGTAAGATTCTATATAGAGTTTGCTTTTTTGTAAAATTAAAGTTTTTGTTTTAAAACAATCATCAAAAGCAAACTTACTCACATTCTAAACATCATCATGAATATACAAGAAACAACGCGTTTAAATAGAAAAAAGTGCGCTGGAAGTGTCAATCAAGATGAATTACATGAGAAGTTGCTCGTTTCATGCTGCTGTTTCAGATAAGTTAATTAATTTATTTGAATATAAATAAATGTTTATTTTAAGAAAAGAGGTAGCGAATCACAACATTGTTATATAAAATAATTGAAAACACTTTCACAATAAACGATCTAATTGCAATAATTAGAGCGAAGGAAAACACACTTTAAAGATAAGTATATATGCAATTATTCACTGATACTTCTTCAGACGAATCATTTTCATGTGGAGGTTATGGAGGTCATTACATGATCATGGTAATACTAGAGATAGCTATCAACAAACTAGGCTTAAAGCAATGGCCCTAGAGCAATCGCTCCAAATCTTCCTGGTGAGCTCATAACAATCTTAGAAACTTTCAATCCGCAGTTGTCGCAGACCAGTCAAAATACACCTCAAAATCTAGATATTTCTTGAGATTCAAGGGCAGCCTCTGCGGCTGTCCAAAGTAACAGACTGAGGGAATTTACACTCCCTATAGAAAGTAACGAAAAAAACTTATTATTGCTTTGGATAGCTGCACATAAGGGAAATGAAGATAATGGTATGGCGAATAAATTGAGTGAAGACACAAGATCATTCAAAGTGAAAAATTCGAAATATGAATTTTTTCTCACCCTCTTAGATACAAAAGTGAGATCGCAATATATAAACTGAGAGGTAGACTTCTAAACATAATCTTTAGGAATGCGAAATTAAAGAAAATAGATCAGTGATCAATATTATTCAATAAATCTCATTTTAAAGGTAGAAAATTTTATTGTGAAACTGAAACAACATATATTTGTTGCAGGAATGGACCACAAAGCAAACTAACACTAAAATACATTTTTTAAATGTTTGACAAATTTAAGAGAGTATAAATGCTAGGATGAGACTCAAAATAACAAAATTAAACACTTTCAAAATATTACAGATATTTAATACTATTCTTTTAACATTAATTTTATATCACTGACTTTCTGTTAACAAAAAAAAATGTAGATTTCTACATCATTAAAATAGACTCTAATTATAAGAAACGATTGTGGAAGAGGAAGCGGTACATTTGTTGTTATAAAAGAATATATCCTCATATTATAAATATTGTAAAAGAAATACCATGCAAATAATTAATCAAAAAGACAGCAAATAACTTTTTTACGAAAAAAATAGCAATAATAACATCAAATTACTAGATAAGTGAGATGTCCTTAGAGCAAAAGAATACATCTTAATAAGGAACATATAAAAACTTCAGAATTAAAAATTAAATTTGAAAACAACTAAAAGAGAAAAATGGAGTTGATATTTTTCAAGATTTCTTATGCAAAAATATAAAAGTGATAGAGGTAATGCATATATATTAATCAAGATATACTCGTTACTTTTTAGAAAAATATAACATTTAAATCAATAACAATGATAACTATAGTAGTGGTTTTTGTACACCAAGTTTCATAAATAAATCTTTCGAACACCTAAATTATAATCATATTTCCATGAAACATATGCATTTTCATCCAATTAAAAGTGTATTAAAAACCTTACAAATGTTAACGGAAAAAATGGATTTATTAAAATATTTTAATTTTTAAATGCAAAGAATACACAGAATACGCAAACGAAGAACATCTTCTTATAATTACTGGACATGGATTGATAAACAAAAACATATTTTCATTAAGTATTATGCTAAAACGTACATATATTAGTATTATGTGCTACCAAATAATAGACAATATATATTAGGAAATATATTAGTTATGGAGTTGATTATTTATTATTAACTTAATTATGAAATTTGAATTACATGTAGAAGCATCGAATGAATACAATTATATTTAAAAATATTTTTATATTATTAGCTTTAAAAGGGCAAAAACGAAAATTAATGACATAAAAGAAAATTAATAAATAGCAAAGTTCATTATAAAACTTCAAAAAGATTTGTAATAGGAAATGAGAATACATTTTCTAAAGTTTAACAAATATTTGCATAAAATGATTAATAAACTTTAGGAGAAAAAATTGGTTTTAAAAGAAACAAAATTTATGATGTAGAAAATGTCATAAACTAATTGCTCTCCATATCAAACTATTTTTAAAATTAATAAAATCAAAATTCCCCACATGCTTCTTTTAAAAGTTAAATTTCATCTAATGTCACAATTAAGTTCAGAAATGTAACTAATAATTTTGGTACTTGTATTGCAAAACCAGTCTAATTGTTATTTACAGAGAATTTTTACAAAAAATTATAAACAAACTAAATAAGACTGCTGCTATTAAAAATAGGTCATATGTAATTAAAGAAAATAAAACGTGAAATATACTCTGTCCATAGTTGTGATTGTGGAGATCTTTTTCATGCCATTAAAACAGATTATTTAATTACGATCAGAACAGATTAATTAAGATCAAAAAGGTTATTTAATTACTTTTATATAAATAGTAATAATGTTTCTTGAATTAATGTGTCTTTTCCTAGGAAACATTAAATTATTAGCTTATTTTGCTCAAAAAGAAATTTACAATAAATGTAATGTTGAAAATTGTGATCAAATTAAAGGATCAACACAAATGGGAGCAACTAAGAACCCCTTAGCTAATATGTGTTTTATTTTTATGGCAAAAATTTGTACATAAAAATAATTTTAATATTGAAGATTTTTTTCATGAGCTCTAATCATCTTTAAGCGTCTAAAGAATTTTACATGTAAGCCTAATTTTTCCTTTTATCCTGTGTATTTAAATTCAATTTCAATAAATATTAATCAAAATAATTCAGATATTTAAGAATAAAATTGAGAATTATTTATATGAAAGTATGTAATAATATATAACAATATAATAAAATGGATTATTTTAAATTTCAACTAAATAAGTTTTCTTTCCAGAAGGGTATTATGTTTTTTTCATCTATAAAAGAGTAGTTGTTAATTATATCCGTTGTATTAATAATGTCGTTTCGAAAAGTTCGGATAAAATTTTAATGTTAAGAAATTTTACGACAACTTCAAAATATATAGAAATACAATTAGTTTTTGAAAACACATTTTTAATATAATAAATTTATTGAAGATTTCTTTTTAATCTATATGCTTAAGTTATATTGCACATTCTAGTAATAATTTTAAAAAAATTAGATCACAGGAGATAAGCTTCATTAAAATATTTTATCTTACAGTCAATAAATGACTTTGCTAGTTAGTTATATTATATAGGTTTAATTTATATAGATTTGCCTAAATTTGAAATAAGAAAATACTTTAAATTAGAAAAGAGAACTTTCAGAATCTTGTAATGAATTTCATAATAAATTATGCTGCGTATTAGTATAAAACCTTTTGTCAAAATATTTCAAATATAACTTTAAAATTCCATTTGGTATCATTACAGTAACTTGATATTTGCTTGATCTACTACATTGTAATAAATTCATGTAATCTTGTTTGTAATAATCTTAGATTTTTGAACTTAGGAATATTTGCTAAGGTAAGGTTTTTAAAAAAATATGGCACATTATTAATGAGAATTATGATATTTCTCCTATTAATATTTTGTAAGTAATTCTTGATTTATTCAAAAGCTCCTTTTAATGATTTTGGATATTAGTCACTTTGTTACATAGTAATTTTCTGAGTGCACTGGGTTTGATCCATAAAACATTTTAATTCAGAATACGCTGTTTCAGTTTTTGACATTCTTTATCTGTAAACGTAGGTGTCTTTGTCTTCGCTGTTTGGTTATTATTTTTTTTCATTATTTAAATAGTTTTTCTTTTGCTAACAATGTAACTCACTAGTTGTATTATTATTACTGTGAGTCATCTAGATGTAAAAAAATAATCAATCAACATACTTTAAAATCAACTTATTGAGGCGGCAATCGATCGAAATATATATTTTTAATATAGATTTATAACTTAATCATATCTAAGTTAAATATTATTGTTATAAATTCTAATTATCATAACAATAAAAAAACTAGAACTGAATCCTATTTTAAACGACCGAGAAAATTCCTCGCCTAAGGAGTCAAGCTCATTACGAGCAACTGTCAGAATTTGAAAGACGTTGTATCATTTTATTGAAAGAGGCAGATTGGACAATTAGGACATTCGATCGTCATATGGGTCAAAGCCATGCGGCCATTAGAAGATGCAGGGATAAATATGTGGACAGTGGCAGATTTCAGCGTCATGATGTTAGCGGTCGACTTAGGACCACAGCAGAACTGGAGGTCTGAGTGATTGTCAGATCAGCTGTCACAGCGCTAGATTCATCGTCATCAATCATCAGACGTGCTATCAGAACACGACTGCCCACCATGATCATTCACAGACGGCTGATAGAACGAAATCTACGCTTGTACTGACCGCTACGTCCCCTGCCACTAATACCTGCTCACTGTCGAGTCAGATTACAGTGGTGCTTGGCTCGAGCAGGTAGGAATAATACTGACTGGGGATGTAGAACGTTTAATGACGAATCCGCTTCCAAGGGTGTCCTGATGATCATCGAAAACTTGTCTGGAGACTCCCAGGTCAGAGTTCTGATCCTGATTTCACTATTGCACTCCCCACAGTCCCTCAAACCGGAGTTATGGTCTGCGGTGCCATTTCCCTTGATAGTTGGACACCTTTGCTCGTCATTAGTCATAGTCACAGTGATACATCGACGACATTCTGAGACCAGTTTTGCTACCGTTCCTTTTGTAGTAACTTGGACTTTACTTTTCACAAAGATAATGCCAGAACACATCTGGCACATGTTGCTATGAACTGTCTTACAGATTGTGAAACACTTCCTTGGTCAGTGAGATCGACAGATCTCTCTCCAATCGAGCATGTCTGGAATATGATGGGAAAGCGATTGCATCTACCAGGGAGTGTTGATGACCTAGTCCGAATATTGGAGCAAATTTGGCAAGAAAAATACTTCAGGAGACATCAGGGAGCTTTATCACTCTATGCAATGTCGTGTGATAGCTTGCATCCAGGCTAGAGATGGGTAAACATGTTAATCAGCTCTTTATTTTTTAATTGTGTTACTCGGAAATAAAGCATTCAATTTTTTCTAAAATTTTAATCTTTTTCTATTCTGTGCGTAATTGTCCTATCCGCCAATTTTTGTCTCCATAGGACAAATCCTTCTTGGTGCGTCGCTTTTTTTGATATAGAGTGTAATTAAAGAATATTATCTTAGCTGTTCACTCGTTCAAAATGTAACAATTTTCACCAACATTTACTACGTAGCTTAACATTCTAAGAATTTCCTTCTGTCCGCAAAGTTAATAGAAGGATTTTAATCCGAATTACAATTCTCTGTCAGCAAGTCGTTATCTCATATGTAACTACAATTTCAAATTATTCGAAATAACTTATTTTGGAGATTGTTTCAAAAAGTTCTTGCATTTGAAGTCAGACGGAATCATCAAGCTTAATTGTTTTTACCACTGGGCGCTTCCACTAAATAACCGGATACAAAATTATTTGACAAAAGGTTCATGTGTTAGGTTGCATTTAGTAATCATTTGCTGCCTGATCAAAAATGTATTGCTACCAGGTCTGTTAGTCGATATCATTCTGCGTCAACATTGAGGAGACCCAGAATCATCTTTATGTACTTGAGACCAAGCAAAAATAAAAACAATGGATTGCTTCCAGGGAATCTGCTCCAAAGAAGACAAGGATGACCTCGAAGCCCCAAAATGTTGTGAAGAAGAATGTTTAGGAAACGAAAGGCGTCACAATCACGTAAACGAGTTGCTGATGCTTAGGCAATAGTTTAGTGAGTCATGATGCTTACTGAAATCAAACTATTTTTGATATTGAAAGCTTCACCTCTTCAATTTCTTAAGGATTTTTTGTACAATTCCTTAATTACTTTAACTATATCACCTTAATTCACTTCTTATCTTCATCTATATAACCTAATATAGTTTCATTTTGAATGGAAAGAAACTGAAATTTTAAGAAATTAAAATTGATTTTAAGTCCCTGAAATTAGCGAAATGAAACTGTCGAAGAGCCCGAAGTCAAAACTCTGCCGTTTCACGCCAGTATTGTGTGCTCCATAACATCGCTATTTTCTAAATCTTTTCTTATTTCTTATCATTCTAATATCTTTATCTTCTCATCACTGATCGTTTCCTTACGACTATACGTACATTTTTTCGTATGTAGTAATGACAATTAACGTAACTAAAGCTCCACAACAAGAGAGGTTCTCAATCCCAAAACGTAATAAAGAAGAACAAAAATATATAAAGGTAAAACCAGTTTTAATATATATAGTTTCATTTAAACTTTATTATATATAATTCGATATAGTTTATTAATATAATATGTACACAAAAGTAATGCAGCATTAATAAGTCAAGATCTAAAGAGAGAATAATTTGAATTACATGAAAATGTTGAAATCATAACACAATGTATCAGAAATGATAATGTTTACTTTTTATTAATATATAATACTTTTTATATTACTACAATAAAAATGTATTATAGTAATATATATTAAGAGTTCAGATATTACGAAAGATTACTGATTAATTACTTTCCTTTATCTATGTGTTTGATACGATAAAAGTACAATATATATTGTTCTTTGTTTTTTTCTCCAGAAATCCAAAGAGACGGAAGAAAAGAAACTGAAAATTATGTACACACAGACTCAGAAAAATGGAACTCGTTCCATGTATAACAGGAAGTATTAGACCTAGACGAAACTAATGTTGAAGAAGCGCTAAGAAATGGAATAAGAAAATGAAAATATATTTTCTTTCATTGTATTGCAACCATATCATAAAACGGTTGGAAATATGGAACATACTATAATAAATTTTAATTTAGAGGATTCATTTTTATCATTGTCAGAAAAATATCATTATCTTCTTTCGAAGAGTTTTTATTATCTAAAACATGTAACAACGATACGAAATTTTAAGTGTGTAAAAATAATGACTAAACGCTGATTCAGATAATAAAAATAGCAATATATATATATATATATATATATATATATATATATATATATATATATGTGTGTGTGTGTGTGTGTGTGTATGAATGTATGTATAATTCCATTCCAAAGTATTGAACAGTATTCATTACATTATTCTCTTTATTCCAAATGTTTGCTCTTCTTTTATTTGCCTTTTTATAGCACATTTTTTCCAAATACATTCATAGAATTTTTACTTATGTATTTCTAGGTTTTAGTATTTTAAATTGTTAGATTGCTTATCAATTTCTTTATCTAATTTGAGTAAATATGTAATTTTTGGAACTTAATTTCATACATTTATAATAGTATAAAATTTAAACATTGAAAAATAAAATTTAAAAAATTATTAAATTGCAGAAAGTGTAATATTATTTTCGTATTCTAGAATGTATTTTGGACACATGAATGATTGAACTGAAGTATAAACCAGTTAATTAAAAAATTATGACGAAGTAAAAAAAAATATTTAATGTAAGTAAACAAAGCATATCGCAAGAGAAAAGAATATGGAAATTAAATTCACAAAAATAAAGATGAATTATTTTTTTTATATTCATAAGCTTTAGAAATCTGTGTTAATACAAGTTATTCAGATACGATTCTATCACACTTTAGAGAATTGCAATGTAAAAAATTGTGTACAATCGACTTAAATAGGATTCCTAAATGAAAGTAAAATTTCTTATAAAGAAAAAAGAAAAAAGAAGTAAACAAAGGAACAAAATAATTTAAAGAATAAAAATAAACTTTTCATTCAAAGAACAAAATACTTTATTATATACATAATTAAATAATTTTAACTAAGCAACATTAAAAATCTCTTATCATAAAAACTAACACAAATGATGTATTAAGGCCTTGCTTATAGTAAGACCAAAAGTACTAATTACCAGAAAAGGACTTACCTCTAAACACATTCGATTGACTTATTAATTAAAAGAAACGACAGCTATTTAATTAAATTTACTTATCTAAACTATTTTAAAAAATAATTTTTTACATAGAAGTGTAATTATAAATAATTTTTAAAATATTTTTGAAGTAATAAAAAAAAACATTTGTAAAAACACTATACATTAAATTAAAGATTGAAAAAAGAAGAATAGTACTCGTAAATTGCAATCTTGTGAATAGAAATTTTAAGTAGTAAGTTAATTTTATGCTTTAAAAAAATAAATCAAACGATGATTTAATTATATATATATATATATATATATATATATATACTCTATAAATATAGTTAAGTAATATAACAAATGAATAAATATAAATTATAAATATATATATATATATATATATATATATATATATACATACATTTGTTTTGATGCATGTGTATATTTTTATTTATACAAGAACAAATATAAATAGTACAAATCACATCAAATAAAACCGACAATATTCAGCACAAATCAATACTATTAAACGATTTTGAAAACTATGTTAAATTTGTGAAGAAGTCATTAAAAACAATTAGTATTTATGCAATTGAATTAAAAAAATTATTTATACGAGTAACTTAATAATTTAAAAATTAAAACTACTCTCTCCCTCTCTCTCTCTCTCTCTCTCTCTCTATATATATATATATATATATATATATATATATATATATATATATATGTTATATATATATATATGCAAAGGATATTGTGTAAAAACTGAGATTTATTATTTTTACGAAGTGACAACTCCACGAGTTTAAAAATTAAAATTGCACTAGATTTTTTCAAAATATTAACTGAACATTTTTAAATATTCTAAAAGAAGCAGATGATTTTATTTTCCTAATTTCGTGTTTGTTTGAAGGACTGTTTTATCTGACCTAAAGAAATGCAGGGGATTGATTTAGAGTTATAAATGGAATGCATTATGCCAAAACATTTCGCAATCGTTTGGGTAAAACAGCTCCGTAAAGAGTCAATAATAAAAATATACACATGCACCAAAACAAATGTATATATATATATATATATATATATATATATATATATATGTATAATTTATATTTTTGCATTTGGTATACTTAACTATATTTATAGAGTTTAGGTGTAATATATATATATATATATATAAATAAATCGTTTTATTTATTTTATTTCATTAAAAGAATCTTACAAAGACAAATGTTTTCATAAGTCTACGATAATTAGAAGGCATAGTAATATCAAAAAAGGACATTTGTCTGCAGAACGGGCTCCTAAACCTGACGTACCTGAAAGCGTTGGAAATAATCGAATTATTAGCGCTGGGTGTTTAAAATTCCAAGAATCATGGTGAAAGTCATAGGAGAAGATTGTTACATTAACTAAAAAACGAAAGCTTCGATATTCCGCATGCTGCACACCAATTCACAGCTTCGCAAAATTAGTTCGAGATGAGTCCCTCATTATCTTTCTAAAGAACAAATGCAAACATGAATTCACCAGTGTTGTGGGGGGAAAGAGATGTTTGAAAATGATTCGAAATTCCTAAAGTAGGTAATAACTGGTGATGAAAGTGGGGTGCAACACTTTGATCTTCATACAATGACCACAACAAGTGTATGGGAAAATACTGATTATCCTACTCTTAAAAAGAATTCGACAAACCAAATCTGCAGGTAGGGGTATGATGATTAATTTCTTTGTTCATAAAGGTTGAATCTATCGGCATGTTGTGCCTCCAAAAATAACTGTCAATAGTAAATATTATGTTTTAGTTTAGAAAAATTTGCGTCTACATATATCGAGAAAGTGTCACGAACTGGTAGGAAATTGGACTTAACATTACGATAATGCATTCCCGCTTACCGCTGCTTCTTCTCTAGCAGTATCTTAATAAA
This sequence comes from Nephila pilipes, assembly GCA_019974015.1. Lineage (NCBI taxonomy): Eukaryota > Metazoa > Arthropoda > Arachnida > Araneae > Nephilidae > Nephila > Nephila pilipes. Next base: position 27,665 of record BMAW01069548.1, read on the forward strand.
TGCAATATTAAAATCATACCACATCCTCTTTAAAGTCCATATCTCACACAATGCGAATTATGGCTGTTCCCGACGTTGAAGGATAAGCTTCGTGGCAGAAAATTAAATACAGATTCAGACGTTATTTCAGCAGATAAGGGTTTGTAGCAGATACCAGAGAAAAGATTTAATTTTGGTTGGAAATGTAGCTTTTGATTTCTTATCATTTTATACTCTCTGTCATTTTGGAACGCATTTTGTATACAAAAAGGATATATAAATAAGCATCATGAAAGAACTGCTAAATAAATATATCATAAATAAACGATTTTTAAAATTGCAATTGTTAAAACAATTCAAAATAAAAGAACTGTATAAAAATGATATAATTATTACAGAAGAGAGATAAAGAGAGAATTATAAGCTAGTAATAATTTTATGAAAAATCTGTATAAATATGAATACATAATCAGTTTAAAGTGAATACCGTGAACTATAAGAAAATGAAAAAATGGCGAAAAAGATCAAATTAAAGATATGGAAAAGAATGTTATATGAATTAAACTTATGATATCTCTCACAGGTTTCAGATTGTTAATGTGTGATTTTTCCGCTATTCAGACATCTTGGTGGATTAAAGTAAAATGTATTTATTGTTTGATGTCGTGAAAAAGTGCATAATCTATTGCATAAATGAAGTTTTTTATAGTATATTAAAGGATCTCTCTCTCTCTCTGCATATTTTAATTTGCAAACATGGATGCGACACACACAAGCAAGCAAAGTAAGGTATAGACAATATATATATATATATATATATATATATATATATATATATATATATATGTTTCAGAGCAAGTACAAAAATAAATTATCTTAAATACTTCATTAAATTATTTACTACATTTCACTCAAATTTTATATTAAAATGAGGAGGCGCTGATATTTCTTTCAAAAGTTTCCAAAATGTAATTATTGTTTGTATAAGAAAAGCAACTGATTTTTATTACTTAAGACTGCAGTTATCATGAAATTAATCATTGAGTGGCATATCTCGATTGTAATTGAAATCTTATTTACTCAGTTTTTTTTTTGTTCTGTATTGTGCACTAATCACAATATTTTTTCTAAAATATTGATATAATTTTGTTTGTTATTACAATAAAATTGTTCTGTAGATTAAAATAAATTGGAAGTAAAATTGTAGAAAATTTTCGATCCTTGAGTATTGATACCAAAAAGATACAAGAAACGCATCTGTTTACGGAGCAATGTTAAACAATTTCTTAACAAGTGATCCGAAACATTTTTTAATTAGGGATAAACTTACATATTTCTTAGAAGCATACTCTTTTTACTTACCAACCGAATACTATGCCCAGAAATAGTTACAAAGACTTACCCTAAATAATGTAATGTTACTAATTTCGTTGGAATGACTTCAAATTATGAAAATTGTTTTGCCTTTATACGCACTTTATATATTTATTATTTAATATTATTTTCACACTTCCTTCCGTGAGTGAAAATTTATGTTCTATAATCGATAAATAAATTATTTGTTAATCTCTGCTACACATTTAACATTCCTTTCATTAAAACTTTATTCTAGCAACAATTTTTTTTAATTGCTATTAGATTTAAAGTAGTAGTTTCATCCACTCTTAATTCAATTTTTGACTCATTTGTAACTAGAAAATGAAGTAGAAAGTTTAAATTATTATAATTTTGTAAAACATTTTCCCATCAATAATTATTTTACAAAATTTAAAAATATAATCCTTTAAGTACATTCAGTAAATTTTGTACTAATCCTTTATTAAATACAGAAAGTTTTAGTTTTGCGATAAGTAATGTTGTCTCATAAATTTATTGATTTCAGTTTGATTAAATGAAAATTTATTTGAAAGTGAAAGAATTTCTGGAGCAAAAAAGTTTTCCATTTTTGAGTATGATCTTTTTTGATCATTTTTGAGTTTTCCATTTTTGAGCATGATCTCAGTTGCCTTGTGCTCACAGTCGCGAACTCGCGATCAGTGGTTTACTTTGATTCATGGGTTTGAGCATGTTATGTCACTAAAGACCCACCGTATAGCCGGAGTTTATACACGTTAAATGTGTTGAGACTCAAATTCCTCCTGCTAGTGTGGTGTGGAAATTAGAAGATGGTTATATCATCTCAGGTGTAGTCCTCATCACTTGACCGAAGATCAATGTTATGAGGTCCGTCGCCATTAGCCCTCTTGTTGCGTTTCGTGTGAAGTTATTGAATCCAACCAACCAATATTGTACATAACTTTAAAAAAATAAATTTCATACTAAAAATTACTTCTATTGAATATGAAAATGATTAAAGTCAATGTTTAACAGTAAAGAAAATATGTCTAAAATCTTAAATCTTCCAACATACATATGCTATGCAAGATCATGATTTGAATAAGCAGTAGCATAAACTAATAATTTAACATTTATTTGGTATTGAAAGCAAAATAATTTATACGTTTCGTGAAAAACATGTCTAAGTTTAAAAAGAACCGTATGAGCGGAAAATGCAAAATAATTAATGAAACTTAGTTACTTATAGAATTGCTTGGAGGTGTCTTATTGTTTTTTTATACCGTATGAAACTAGAAAAAAATTTAATTTATTTCAAGAAAGAAACAGACATGTCTAGAATGAAAAGCAATTAAATGTGCTAATTACTTATGAAAAATGTCAGCTTCGATTCTTTTGCTACAGAAGAAACAGAACCACATGAAGTTTTATTTCAGTACTGCTTGACTTTTTGCTTCTGTAATGATTTTAATTTCTATTTTCATCAAATATAGTTAAAACTTTTATTCAAATTTCGCTCAGGGAAGCAGACAAAAATTATCTACCATATACTTTTCCGAAGAATAAATATATTGTGAAAGGTAAAAAAGTGTATTAAAGGCATTAAAATATCAAATTCGTAATAAATTATAGACAGATATATTGCTATAAATAGTAACATAATGAGATTTCAGTATTAAAAATGAAATAATCAACTATTTTAAGCAAACACAAAATTGATTGGTTAGGTTTATTTATATCTCATTAAAAGCAACATAAAGGGTGTTGGCAAAGGACTCCATAATTTTGAACCTAGGCATAGTGACGAAGAAGATGCCTCATCTGGAGCCCTCCTAACATCCACATCACTTAAGCGGGAGGACTTTGGATCTCGACAGACTTAACGTGCATCAGCCTTAGCAATACTGCGGATTTTCAATGGTATCAATTTTCCAACCTACGACTCTACGAAAACCGATTACGTGAGTACGTGACCAAGATCACAAACAACCGCGGTCACAACAAACACGAAATAAAATAGGTTAAGAAATACAAAAGAGTTAGTTGAAAAAATGATTCATTTGAATGACATATAGCATTACTAAAGCAAGTTGCTGTTGTCATTGTCTAGCTATTTTTAAAATGGCACCGAAACAAATTTGTCTCTGATTCCTGGGTTTACATCATTTCAGCGGCGATGAATTGCCGTCGTCATATAGCGTAGATTTAAAACGGTTGAGCGGATTTCGATTTCTCAATTTTTATTGGAAACCAAGATCCCATAAAAATATATTCCTTCCATTAAAACTGCTTCTAAGGAGAAAAAGCCGTGATGTGTAGGAATGTAATGGTGAAGAGTATTTGGGGGGCGAAGGGCGTCTCACTCGCGAAAAGAAACCTCTTCCCTGAAAGTAATTTATTTTTATAAAACCTAATAATTTTTCAGAAAAACACATCAATAAATAATGAAACAGACCAAAATAAGTGATTCTAGAGTTGCTCCGATCATAGACAAAAATAGAGAAAAGGAATCAGAAAAAAAAAAAAAAAATGGCAAATAAAGAGACTATCGTTTGGTGCACACTTTACATTATTTAAAAAACGTTATATAAGTTAACATTTACTTCATTGTCCATAACTTGAGATGATGGGGGGGGGGGGATTTCTCAAACATAGAAGTTTAATTCGTACAAAACATGATGAAGTTAGTGTTAAATGTTCGTGTGCCTCCCGCGCGTGACATGTTTGTGGGAATGTGTTCATGTGATTCTGTCTGTTTCTTGAGAGTGAATGAGTGCGTGAATAATATGCTAAATTATTGGTAAACTTGTTATTTAAGTGTGACGACAAGATGTAGGAAGAGTAACCAGAAAGCGAAGAATACAGAATAAAATGAATGTTTTACCAAAATTCAAGAACAAACACGGTTACTTTTTAAAAAAAAATCACTAAGAAATGCACTCAGTAGTCAGAACGGTGGGAAAGATTCTCAATACTCTCTTTAAAGATCTGATTCCAGATCTTAATTTGTTTCGAAGCTTCTTATTGGTCTGGAAATTTAATACTCCATTCCATTTTTTCATCGGAAAGAAGTGATGAAAATATCTCGGTGCATAATCATTCAGACCTATTATTCAGATGACCAAACACATCCCGTTTAAACTGCTCCTTAGAAAAAAGAAGTGCTTTTCTAGGTCTGCGTCTTCTTGACGTGGAGTGTCACGCTGTGCCAAGACAATTTTAGATATTAAACCTATTTCGCGAAAGAAATACTTCTAAAATTGGCTATTCATTAGAATATTTTGGTTTATATATATTATTTAAAATGCAGTAAACTTAATATATATGAAAAAAAAAAGATTACATAAAATTATTACATCAAAATCAACATTTTTTTAGGAAATACAAAACATATTTACATTTGTTACATAAATTTCATGGTGTAATGATGTACCATTACATGGAATATTAAGATATAAATAATTAATATTATTTTGCTGTATCTTATTTTTATAAAAAGGAAATCAAAGCATATTCCAACGTCACAGGTTTTACACACATATATTTTTTTCATATTTTGACGCTTTACACAAGAATTTTAGCAAAGGGCACATGTTCTTCGTTCTCCCCCCCCCTATAATCCCTATGTATTGAATTGGATTATTATCGCAACATCACTGTCAGATTCATTCATTCATTCTCAAATCTCAGTATCAAATAAATACTTTTTTTTTCGCCATGATTGTCGCTACAAATAAAATCCGACCGAATAAAACGAGCAGATGAGAGCATTTGCTACTAAAAGCTCTAACCCACATAAACATCAAAAAATTCACATTCGAAATTCTAAGAAGCAAGCAAGAAAGAAAAAACCAAACCGGAAGCAAGTACACCCTTTAAATCATGTCATTGCATTTAAACAGCCGAACCGCAACACGTGATTTTTACAACTACTCCCCCCCCTCCTGATAGCCAGAAGTGAAATACAAGCCCATATCACCAACACTCCAAATAACCTATCTATATAGGTTTCGCGGTATTATAACTTAATTTAGTTACATTGAGAAAATCATTTAAAACATTATAATCGAGTATATCTCTATTGATACGTTGATATGCGGTAGGCATTCTCGGAGTATATCGCTTGTGACAAGCTGGGAGTGAAATGGTTAAGCTGTTGTTTTACATTAGCACAGAGAGATCTGGTATGGTTGATATTGAAGACAACTTCTGAAGTTATATAGCAGTGCTTTTCTTTATTTTTAGTGGCTCTTTGCTGTCTCCAAAATGCCTTTAAACAAAATAACAGCTTTGATCGCAGTCCCCGGTTGAATACACTCAACAAACAAAACTTTAGTTCTCCCTAAGACTCCACAGTCAAAACCTTCCTTCTGCTGAAGATTTGTTTGAACCGACTTCATGACCCCCTTCATACTGAACGTCGGTTCAACTGTCTTTAAATTATCTACACTATTCACGCGCAACACTATCACTCATAAAGTGTTCACCTAATACTCGACTCACTTTTCGTTGAATTACAGCTCCTGTATAATTCTCTTTTGTTTGTAGAAGGAAAGAAGCACTAATCAGCTCTCACTTGGCGAGAGTATTAATCGTAAGTCTCTGTTTAAATGTCTACAAATGAACCTTTATCAGAGAGATTTCATTGGTTATAAAAGATGTTTTAGTTAGAGACATGAGCAGTCAACGCATTCCTATCTCACAATACTTGTGTGGTTATTTAGCAGCTCAATCGCAAATTTTAAAGGAAAAAAAACGGATTTTTATTTTACAGCGTGTTGGATTCGTACCATACAAAAAATGCTTCTGAGTCCACCTTCCCCCCCCCCCCCAAAATCAGTACATTTTATAATGTTCTTTTCAAATGATTAATTTATATGAAATATTTTCAATCAAAGTTTCAAGTAAAATTTCACATGTGGAATAATAAACAACCGATTTTAAATATTATTTGAGTGCAAATAAATAAAAATATTATTTTTCTTTGAAATCTGTGATATGTTTTTATAAATTCATTAAATGTCTTAAATTCTTTTAATTTATTCTTAACATTATCCTTTATAAAATAATTATATTTGAATTTCTTATCTATTCTTGTAAGAATTAGGTGTTGTTTAACAATGTGTTTCAGGTTGATAATAAATTAAAATTCCTTTGAATATTAAATGTTCTGTGTTTCGTGGTTATTGGGCTCATTCACCACCAAACCCTGAATAAATTACAGGAAATAATTAAAAAGTCATTTATTTATCGCACAAATACGAGGTAAGTATTCATACATCTATTAGTGATGGTATAATTTGAGAGTTAAATATTACACAGTGTTATTCCAAATAAACCCTGCTATTTCAGACTTCTATTTTTTAAAAATAAACGACCTAGAATAATAACACATCGATCAATAACTCCCGAGTCTAACATGGAAAACAACATTTTTTTTGCAAATTTTTTTTTTATTCATCAACATAACACCTTTTGTTAATCACCTTTTA
>BMAW01069548.1:34570-53838 GCA_019974015.1 Nephila pilipes
TGCTGCGTTTTCGGACGGCTTTCGCCAGCTGTGCGCCACTCAGATGACTGCCGCTTCGACTCTGGAGTGTAGTGATGTATCCATGTTTCGTCCATGGTCACGTAACGACGCAAGAAATCTTTTTTGTTGCGAGTAAATAGCGATAAACAGCTTTCTGAATCATCGACTCGTTGCTGTTTTTGTTCCATCGAAAGCAATCGCGGCACCCACTTGGAAAAAACCTTTTTCATGCTCAATTTTTCATGAAGGATAGTAAATACACTTCCATATGATATCTGTGTCATATCAGCAATCTCACGGAGCTTCACTTTACGATCTTTCATTTTAATTTTTGTCACTTCACTCACATTTTCCGGTGTAACGGCTTCCACAGGTCTACCCGAGCGTTCCGCGTCATTTGTGTCGGTACGACCACGTTTAAACTCGGCAAACCACCGACAAATCGTTGCTTTTGATGGACAAGAGTCCGGGTAACATTTTTCAATCCATTGTTTCGCTTGCACGGTGTTTTTACCTATTAAAAAACAATGTTTTATCAGAACACGAAACTCGGTTTTTTCCATTTCTTAAACAAAATACAAAACGACTTTACTCCAACCTCGATAACTCAGCTGTTTCTGGTCCGATCGACTTAAAATTTTGACACGTTTCAAGCAAAGGTTAGTACTCTAGAAAGACCTGGTTACTGGTTTACTACGAGCGCCATCTCTGGGTTAGTCTCGGGAGTTATTGATTGATGTGTTATGTAATTTGTGAATACAAAGGAATATTAAGTTTTATTTTGTGAACAAAGGTGTCCCTCGTACATTCTTCACGAAACTACTCTCACTTCATGAAAGCAGTTTTAAAAGTTTTCTCGACCTATTCAACTACCCTGAAGTTGAATAGGTCGTAGTACATCATATGACTTGATGTTAATGCGGTGACTTGTGATACGGCATCCTTCAAGCTTGTTGGTTCTCTACCACTGTGAAAACGAGCCGGCCATTCTGGTAAAGCAAATAAACTAAAGTGAGCTGAACCCGCAGTGAATTTTAGACTTTCTGCTACAACTACGAAGAAAAACTATGGAAGTTTTATTTTATGAACAATAGTTGTCCCTCAAATATTCCTCATGAAACTACGTATTTCATGAAGGGAATTTTAGTAGTTTTTCTAGAGCTAACTTGAAGTTAAATAGGTCGCAGTGGACCAGATAATTTGGTGTTACTGCGGCGAATTTTCATTCACCATTCAAGCTTGTTGGTTCTGTACCACTGTCAGAAAGAGCCAGCCATTCTGGTAAAGCAAATAAACTAAAGTGAGCTGAACCCGGAGTGAATTAGAGACTTTCTGCTACAATTAGTGAAGGTAGCACTGGAAAATACTAATACATATGAATCGCCGAGGGAGGTACTTGGTTCTCTCCTCCATTTCCAAATTTCTTTCTTTTTATCATTGATATAGCTTATCAGGTTGACAGCTAATGTTTACCTTTATTTAAACATCTTTACATGTGCTTTTTTTTTTTATAAATAACTGCTTTTGTTAGAACGTGTGACTATTCCTCTTGTGGGAAGTTTAATTACTTTCTGACTGGTAGTCCGTTGGGTGTCTAAACCACATTAGACCTGGTCATCTATGTCGAATCATAAAGCCAAAAGGGAGTAATTATTTTTGGGTTTGTAAAACATAAAGTGTATGCACCACCACTGCCTACAAATTATGCGAATATATACAATGGATTTTTTCTGATGTAGAATCAATTCCCACCGACACCTTTCGACGAATTTTGCACTAATTTACATATCCATTTTAAATTATACGCATGACTAAAAGAGATTTACAGAACATACGTAAAAATTATACATATTATCCCTCAGAATTCATGTACTGTTTATTATTCAGTGACGTTTATTTATGAAAATATTGCATTTTGAAATCGGATGAATCATTTGAATAATACTGTATTATACAATTTGGAAAAATGAATTTTGTTCTTAATTTCGAAGTTCCATTGATGCAGAATAGTTCTGATATAAAATTATTTAAATCTCATTGTAAATTGAGAATTATAACAAAATACTCTAAATGTAATTAATTTTTTGTTCTCTTTTGTAACACATTGCAGTGTTTTGTTCACAAATTAAATATTCTCCGAAATATCACTTTCTACTGTTTTTGAAAAGTAGTTATTCAAATGTTCCATTTCAAAAGAAAATTCTTAGAAAAAACATATAAGTAAAAAAAAAAAAAAACTTTCAGAAAGAATAATGAAAACTATTACAGTTCATTTATCTTTCTAAACTAAGTGATTTAAATTCAAATCTAAGTTAGGAAGAATAATACAGCTTACAGAAATGTGAAAAGAAGTGATTTTCAAAACAAAAATATATAAGACGGAGTTATTTTCATAATCATTGAATTTCTGTAAATGGAAAAAAAAAGAAATTATATTTTTCAGGACGCGTTGTGAAATGTTTAACTATTAAAATATATAATGTTATTCATTCATGCATTTTCTGTTTAATAGGTAAAAATAAGCTAGCACAAGTAAAACTGAACGTTTCTTAAGAAAACTTATGTATAAATAAATGGCTAATACCAGACGTATAAATAAAAATAATGTTTAGGGAACTTCACAGAAATTTTAATTTTTCTTGTGTTTTAATCAGGGTACTTTTCAAAACTGCCTTTTCAGTCTTTTTCTGATTCTTAGCTTTAAAGACTTGATATTTCATTCTAGACATGTGTGGTTAGAAATAAAGAGAGAAAAATATAAAGTGAATGAATTCTTAATTTTTTCTCTGAATTAAATTTAGGGACCCAAATTTAAAGTGCTTACTTTTTATATCACATATTAAAATTATGCACAATTTCCAGAATAATGAATGTATTATTTATGAAACCTGCTGTACTACTTATTTTTTTATAAATTGTAATTATTTCAAGTAGACTAAAAGAAATTTTGCGAAATATTCAATATTAACGTAACTCTCAGACTGTTTTTTGCTTTTTCTAAATTTTAAAATTATATTTTGTGAGTCATAAATTTTCTTAACGGAATAAATATGAAACTTTAAATAATTTTACCTCTTGGTCAGCGTAGCGGAGTGGTGATGTTCGCGGACTCGCGGCTTTCGGTTTTCTTCGAGTCGCGGGTTCGAGCCTTGATGCCTCAAAAGATCCGCTGTGTAGCCGAGGCTGATGCACGTCAAATGTGCCGATGTCTAATGTCCTCTTGTTGGCGTAGTGTGATAGTTATGAGAGATGTTGCCAACTCAGAGGTCGTCCTCGAGGCTCAGAATTAAGAGGTCCTTCGCTAATAGCCTCATACTTCTAGAGCAACGTTAATAAATCTGAACAAATCTTAACGTTGTTATCTGAAGTTATTATAGAAACCCAAAATTAAAGTAATTCTTATATCACCTATTAAACTGTCGCAACATTTCCAGAATAACTAAAAACTTTCAGTTAAATTTTTTCCTCCTTATTTATTTTATGAATAGTAATAATTTGAGGTAAACTAAAGGAAAACTGATGAGATATTCAGGTATATCAAAATTTTCTGGCTTTTTTCATTTTGGGAATTTCAAATTTATACTTACGTGCTCTTATCTGTGTAGCTAATATGTACGAGTGATATGCTTCTGTCTGTTATGTGACAGTCTACGCTCTGCTACCCAAGTGTTGTCCGTAAGATTTGTCAATAAAGTGTCATTTGCCGATATCAGTCTGCGGCGGCAATCTCATACGCAATCGCGATTGAAAAAAGTTTTGTAACACAAGGAATGAGCTGAATCCTCAGGTCAAACTGAACGAATCATTCATTGAAATTGGTTATGTAAGTCATTCTTATTTTTGATGACTGATGAGATATTCAGGTATATCATAATTTTCATTCCATTTCCATTTTGTGAATTTCAAATTTATATTTTACGTGCCATATTTTTTTCTTCTCACGCGTAATACATTTTAAAGCCTAATAAACTATATCTTTTTAAGTTGGATAAATTAGACAATATTTTTTTATTTAATTAATGCAGTTAGAATTTCAAAATATCAGGAGTTGATGTGTAATATGTAAAAAATACCAATATACCAGATTAGGCCCAATGTCGCGCGATACTGTTTGACTAACCATTCCCCATTAAAGTATTAACTTCCGCTAATTTCGATATCTACGTAAGAAATGTAATAGTTCTCCTTTATCCCATCTCTTTTCCCGACTTGTGTAGATTTTCGGAATAACTTAATAGCCTCATCTCATAGCAAGCCAAGTTGGTCTCACGATTTACATATTGCGTGTGTGATTCACAGATCAGCTCAACAGTTTTATCTCGTATATTTTACTCAGGCATTTCACAAATAATTACTTTGCGTTACTTAATTTTATTACGAAGAATTTAACCTGAGTTATTTATTATTTTGAATAAATGCATATCGCACTAAATTACATTTCTTTGGATTATTTTATGTAAAATCAATTGATCGTATAATATTCATCATTCTTTAATCTATACTTGTAAAAAAATTTGGTGCCGCGTTACATTCAGGCTATTACAGTAATTTGTTTTGATTTAAAGTATCATTAAGAGCTACAAGTCATTGAATAGCAATACTCAAGTACTCAGATCGCAGCAGAATTTAAGAAGAAATGTATATATGAGCAGTGAATATTCATGCTTTTAATTTGTACTCAAATCACTGACGTGAAAGATTTCGGACATGCATATTCCTGCACGGGGGGAATTATCAGAATTTGAAAGTGGAATGCTCATTGGTGCTAGTCACAAAAAGCATTCCATTTGGAAAATAGTTTCTGAAATTTACTCTTCCCCCATCCACACTGTCAATATATATTTTACCGTGAATATATATTTACTTTCCACCGTGGACAACGCAATAACCAAACTTGTGTACTTGATGACCGTGAAGTGTATAAACAGAACTCAGTGTTACCACGCAAGCGACATATCGTCGCAAAACTTACAACAGTCGGGTCCATGAGGATTGTACAACAAATTAATTGTTGATGGGATATAGCAGCAGAAGACCGATTCGATTGCCTGAACTTGCACAATACCACATCGGCTTAAGTACCTCTGTTGACCTTGTGAACATATTGGTTAAAGCCTATATGATTGGAATGAAGTTGCATGATGGGATATAGCAGCAGAAGACCGATTCGATTGCCTGAACTTCGAAAGAAGTTGCTTGTTCATTTGAGTCCCGATTCCAATTGATAAGTGCTAAAAATAAAGTTCGTGCAGGACTCATACCCCACAAGGTCCTGGACACAAATTATTTGGGCAAAATGGAATTGACCCCATGATGGTATGGTCTGTTTTTAAATGTACTAAATACCCGAATTGACGCTTCTCTACAGTGTGTTTCGCGTGAGAAAAACTTATACAGATGTTTCATCAGACAGCCAAGGAGAGTTTAGGAAATTTACTCTGGATTATCTTTGGAATACCTTGGATTTGGCGAACATTTTAATTGATTGGAAATAAAACAATCTTGGCTAAAAAATGATATTTTTAGAAAGTGTTAGAATCTAGTGGATATTTAGAATGAGAAGAGAGTTATGGACTTTTCCTGAATCATTTCTAAGACGATATACCTGATCAGAAGAGTTAGAAAAAAGAAACATGAAAACCGGAGTAGATCTATAAAAAAATCGATGGGAATCCACTGGGGTGGCTGAGCGAATCTGATGAGGATATATCAATACAGTATCTGAGTGAACCAGTCTAAAAACAGCTTGTAATCTGCCGGGAACTGTCGGAGTTTGCTTTGACAGTACTGCGTATTTCTTCGGAGATTTGTGCGCGTAACTATTACACTTGTTAGCAGAACATTCTAATGCAACTATGACTGTCATTAAGAGTCATTTTATTGTTCCCGTATCTGTTTCCCTAATATGTAGGAGAGATAAGCTTCTATTTGCGCTGTGATAGTCTAAGTTTTGCTACCTAAGTGTTGTCCAAATATTTGTGAATACAGTGTCATTTACATATTTTTAAGTCCGTGGCTGACAGAGTTCGCTAAAATACGCATTCGAGATTGGGAAAATCTTTGTAACACAAATAATGTACTTAGTTCTCTGGTCAAACTGAACTAATCATTTACTGAAATTGGTTATGTAAGTTATTCTTATTTTCTTCAATGAAAAGCACTTTCTTTTATTTTTTTTTTGTCCTTTTTCAGAAGACTTAGTATCCTAAAAATTACTAAAACTTTAAATCACATTTTAATTCTATGATTTTTATACATACATGTACAAAATTGAATATAGCTCAAGTTTCATAATTTAACGAGTTATTAAAATTTTCTTTAACAATACGCAAAGTCATTTTTTGACCTTTAAAACTTTAAACTTCTTATTTCCTTGCTTTTGTTTCATGACAGTTGATTTCCTAATATGGCAAGATATTTTTCCTCTAAGCATTATAAAGCTTTGAAAATTGTTTCATTTAATATGTTTGATAATTCAGTGCGGGGAAGAAGTATTTAGATAAATAGTTATTTTTTAAAACTCCACAAAGCAGGCATAATAGTTTTTTGGTACTGTTTTCTGTAGTGTCCAGTAAAAAACAGTTGCAAAACTCATAAACATAATTGTATTAAACACTCTAAAAATCAGAAATAAAGTTTAAACATATTAAATTCTATAGAATCAGTGAGAATTGACATTTTTTTAAAAATATTTTGAAGAAAAAAAATGAAATTTAAGTAATTGTATACAATTAAGGTTTTTTAAATGCGTTTCTTTATGAATTAGATATGTTCAGATATGTCCCTTCAATACTTTTAATCTTGATACGATATTTGGTTTGCCCAATGGCAATTTTCAAATAGTAATATATATATATATATTTTAATTTATTACCTTATGTTTAAAATTCAGTTAATTTTAACAAGTATTTGAGTTATAGTATAACACCATTTATATTTCATATTTTTTAATCCTTTCAAATTTATTAATTATCACTAAATGGAAATTTCATTACATTGATTGGTAACATTTTTTAATTCCATTTTTTGCCATTTCATCTATCTCTTTGGGCTATATGACGACGGTATTTGAATTAGAAAACGTCACTAATATTTTTATAAAAAAAAGTATAGAGTACTGGACATTATCAGATAGAGTAGTAACCGATTGAAATAGAGGGACTGGACATGTAGAAATGCTTTGAAAATATAGATTAATAGCTTTACAGTTATGTACCCTTTAGTGACACTTCAGCAATCAGAATGTTATTTTTTACATTTGGTCATGCTAAAGAATAGAACTAGTACATTTTTAGAAGAATATATTTGCTATATTCTATATAATATGATAATTTTCATAAAATGATCTGTGTTAGTATTATCTGAATAGAATGTTGAGGACGTAAGAGTTGATAACCCCTCAATATTCTTAGTACCAGTTTTTAAGGAATCATTCTAATGAATAGAACAAATCTATCATTTAGAACAAATTATTTTATTCTTTATCTGAGTAGAATGTTGAATATGTAAGTTAGTATTTACTCAACATTAATAATACCTTTTTTGATTGGACCATTCTTAATAATAGAATAAACCTATTCTTTAGAATGATTTATACTGTTCTCTCTTTATTTGAATATAATGTTGTGAACGTAAGTTATCAATATTATACTCTATATCTGATTAGAATATTGATGGCGTATTTTAGGAACTCCTAAACATTCTTAAAACTGATTTCCAAGGGATCATTCTCAAGAGTTTAAGAAAATCAATTCTTTAGAGTTATTTATTTTATTCTAAATCAGATTTTTTCAGCCGATTCTTTCTTAAATAAACAATTACCGTATTTCGAAAGTGCAGAACATAAATAGTGCAGCAGGGGCATCACAAGTTAAAAGAAAATAGTGTATTAATGTTTGAATGAACATTTTGAAACTCAAAATACTATTAACTGATGTATGTTCTTTAAACAAAAGATTAATGTAAAAATATGGTATTTTCAGTTTACTGCGAATGTGCGTGCTGCCCTTTACAGATTAAGTGAAGATAAACTTCACAATCATTAGTGACAAAACAACTTTTCCCCTTCCTAACGACTTTTTCGACGGACAGTCACAAAAGCTTTTTCCAGAAAAAAAAGTCGTGAGTGCTTCTTTTTACGTGTCAAACAGACAACTTCATAGAAAAATTCCCCGATGACGGTGGGATTTCCCACGCTTTCTGCTACCGTGAAGAGTGCCATCAAGTGTTCAAATACAAGAGTGGGCGGAAAATTCTTTTCGCATGCAATGAGAATACATTTTCCATATAATTGCATGCTACTAAATTATATCGGTTGTAAGGAACATGTCATTTTTGAGTATTACGGTCAACCCATTTTCTCAGAATAGATGTTTCGAAGAAACCAAGTACTTAAAATAAAATGTAATAAAGCTAAATACTTTTATAAATAGTTAGAAATGGTGCTACAGAAACTGATGAATAATCATCCATATATTATGTTAATGTATTAAAATGGTGAAACCAATTCTAAATAGTAAATTGTAATGTTCCTGCTTGTATACAAAATTATCTTCAAAAATAAACAATTCATAGGCTTTTATTTGCTGTCGGAAATTACGTTTAATAACTTTTTTAAGATGTAGCGAAGACTTCCGTCTACTGGTTATTTTGATTTCATGAACGTAATGTTATTCCTATGAAAGTTTGCGACTAACGTTCTCAGACTATACAATCTATTTGATATCTTACCTATTTTATTGGAAAAAGTATAATTGAAAGAGAAAACAGTAATGAAGGTTTCTGCGAAATCATATTTTCTTCTTAAATATTAAAATATTTTTAATATTTTTAAAACTGATTAACGAACGAATTATCAAAATAATAGTAAAATATATTTTTTAAAAAAAATCGAGAGGAAAACCGTAATTTCACTAAAAAATTCATTATTTTTCGTTCCTTCGTATGTGTTTTTTGCATTCCAATAGATAAAATATTATAGATTTGAATACAGTAATAAAAATTCCATAGGATGAACATTAAGTTCAAGAAATCAAAATAGGCAATAGACTTGAGTCTTAAGATATTTCATTGTTTGGGAGCAATTAGGCTTTAAAGGATAGAAAAAAATTATGTGAGTGTTGTTCCCGTTTCCATCTGCAAACAATTTAAAATACATTATTGGGCCTAAGCCATGTAATAATATTTTTACCTTAAAGCATACAATAATAATTTTCTTCCAAATATCCAATGTTAAACCCAAGTTGAAAGAAACTTAGTACATAAAAAAAACATCTTTTATAAATTTAAAAAAACATACTGTAAAAAATGCATTTACAAATTTATCTCTTTTTCAATGATCTTAAAAACAGTTTACAATTCATATCACGATTTACAAGTTATATTTACAATTTATATAAACAAGCAATTTATATAACCCTAATCTCTTCATATATCTCTATCATAAATACACTCATGGACAAAAACATTAGAGCACCAAGAAATAACTGTGGGATCATGGGGAAACTTGGCATGAAGGTACATGTCGGAGAGATATGCAAATGTTTAGAAATGCAGCGTGATTGCGCATTACGTATAGTCGGTAGAGGGAGTTTAAAATCATTCTCCTTGGAGTATAAAACAGATAACCGTTTACAAAGGAAGAGCAGAGGTAGACATGTCATTATGACGTTTTCGAAGTCAATATGAGCAGCTGTCGCAGTTTGAGAGGGAGAGGATCATCGGCATAATGGAAGCTGGGTGGTCAACTAGGCGAGTAGCTCGTCAATTACGCAGCTCTGATTGTGTTGTGAGGAAGTGTTGGGACCAGTGGATCCGAGAGAGAGATGTCATTTACACGAAGACTAGTCTCAGGACGCCCTCGACAGATCAGTCTTTAAGAAGACCGCCACATCGTAAGAAATGCACGCGTACAGCCAACTGCTTCATCGGCCGCCATCCAAGCACAGGTAGCACCTTCACTAGGGGTTCCTGTGTGTTCTCGAAACCATACGAAGGCGCCTAGCTGAAGGACATTTGGGACCGATGCACCCAATACTTGCGCTGTTCTTGACACCCACCCATCGACGCCTCCGTTCGGAGTGGTGCAACGCATGAGGAAACTGGACTGCAGCGGAATGGAACCAGGTCGTCTTTAGCGACAAATCCAGATTCAATCTCAGCAGTGATGACAATCGTGTTCGTGTGTGAAAACCCCGTGGTGAACGCCTTAATCCTGCCTTTGCTTTACAGAGACACACTGGTCCCACAGCTGGTGTGATGGTATGGGGTGCCATTGCCTACAATACACGGTCACCCCTAGTATTGATCCGTGGTACCATGACAGCCCAGTGGTATGTCCATGACATCCTGTAAACACATGTGTTGCCACTCATGCAACGGCTGCCAGGAGCCCTTTTTCAACAAGACAATGCTCGGCCTCACACGGCAAGGGTGTCACAAGACTGTCTCAGCACTGTTACAATCCTTCCTTGGCCTGCTCGATCCCCTGATTTGTCAACAGTCAAGCATATTATTTGGGAAGGCGAGTTGGGCCTCCCACGAGTTTGAACGAACTAGTGGCAAGGTTACAGCAAATATGGAACGAAATGTCTGAAGAAATCATGCAGAACTTTTATGTCTCAATGCCCGATCGAATCGCATTGTGCATTCGCAATACAGGAGGTTCAACAGAGTATTCAATCCTGCGTTCTTTTGCCTTTTTTTCTGAAGTAAATGATAATTTTCTTTGATTTTCTAATCATTTTTCTTATATCAAAGTAATCATTACGTATGTAAAATTTTGTTTCATTTTGACGACTCCTTCTTGGTGCGCTAATTTTTTGGTCCATGAGTATATTTTAATCCACTAATGTTATTAAATTTATGCAATAATATTAAATTTTATTCCATACTCTAGTTTTTTCCTTATTCCAATTACTTGCATAAAATTTTGATCAATTCATAGTTTTCAATATAAAGTTTCGCATAATCAAATGTGCATAACCTATAAAAGTTTCCTATGGGTTTGAAGACAGTAGTAAGGGTGGTTGGAAAAGTACTAGTATTTGAAGAGATGACATTATTAAATTAAATTGTTGCTACCATTGGGTGCTACCATATGCTTAACAGAGATGAAACAAATGAGATCTTCATTCATAAATTAGTTTCTAATTGCGAGTTATTTGCTGTCAAATCAATATATGATCGCAGCCGCGTCGAGTTGTCACCGTTTGTGATAAATGAATTCATGGTTATGCACGGGAAACAAATCAAAAATAAAAACGTTGAGTCTCATTGGTTAAACAAGTTATGGCGAAACAGTTTTGAGTCAGAAAAAGCGTCATAAACTCGAATACGAGTAACTGAGACTTAGACAGCTGCCTAATGAGTCATTATTCTAACTAAAAAAAACAAATTTTTGATGCTAAGAGCACCCTCTCTTGGAATTTCTGATGACTCATTGAATAACCCTCTCAAATTCATTTTTTCAAATGCGTTATTTTTAGTATAAATGAAATATCACAATCTGAAAAAGTATGCACTTCTTAGATAATTTTATAACTTATATTTTTGTTATTATCTAGACTCATTTAAGTAGATTTAAATAAATACATATGTATTATAATTTCTATGCTGGTTATATATCTCATTCTCTAATTGTAAGAAATATTTAAAATTGTTATAAGGCAGAATTAGTTATAATCATCGGAAACGTAGTATTACATCTATTAGAGGTTTATATTAAGGATAATAGGACATCCATAGAATTCTGGAGCATTAAATCTAAGATTCCTTGTTTTTATGATATATCTCTTTGCAAATTATTAGTATAGCATATATTTTTTGTGTCCCTTATAATGATATTTAAATCTTTCTGTCGAACTATAAACGGAATTATTTGCTTCTATATAAGATACTTATGCATGTAGTGATCCTAAAATATTTTTTTCTAATTAATGCCTAATTTTAAAGAAGTAAATTAGAATATGAAAAAGGATTAAAAATAAATTTACAAAAACTATGAAATTCCATCATTTTTTCAAATAAAATATACAGAAATATCATCAAAATGTAGAGTCACTTAAATTTTTGTATAGTTTTCTATACGATGAGAAAACTATTTTGTATATTTTTGAAATATTTTTTTAAAAAAATGGTACCTAAATGCAAATATATCTCGGAGAACATAGCCATATTCCACTGAGAAGGGAAAGAAGTCTTTAAGAAAAAAAATTACTTTTATAGTTCGATAGAGTGTTTGAAAGATCATTATAAGGCACACAAATAAAATTTAAGCAGTACTCTTATTTTATAGAGAAATATATCACAAAAGCAGGGAGTCTTAGATTTAATGCTCCAAAATTCCGTCGATGTCTTGGCACCCTTAAACAGGACTTCGATGTTATTGGGATATTACTTAATAATATTTAATAAAAGTTAGCATACGAAACTACAAAAATAGTTTCTAAATAAAGCGTTTTTTCGGAATATTTAATTGCCAAGAATAGGAGAAATTTTTTTATCAACATTTCAGCATCAGCGATTTTTGAAAATATCATATTTCAAAAATGTATATATATGTACATTGTAATTGTAAAAATATTACTGATCTAAATACTGAAGAAGAAAGAAACGGAACCAGATGCCATTTACAATATTACATGCTTCTGTGTTTTAAATTCCATACCTCTATTTTAACAGCAGATAAATTGTCTGGTGCTGTTGTTGTAACCATATAGCACAAGTATTCTCTTAGATATGAATAGCATTATTAGTTTCTATCCAATACATTTTATTTCCCATAAATATGGTACACAATATTTTACATTTATTACTTTATATTTCTTTTTAGTGAATTACTGGTTTTGTAGCTTTTTATACATTTTTGTTCAAATAGCTGTGAAAATAAAAAAAAAGCATTTACTTAAATACACTCAGGGAAATTGAAACTAGCCCGCCAAAAAGAGAGTTTTTGATTGAAATTAAAAGTCAATACACATAATGATACATATGAGAGATTCACTTGATATCAAAATAAGAAATAAAAAAAAATATAGTGCGTAAAATTTGTGGAATACAGTACAAATTAAAAAGTGTGTTGGATCACCTCCAGCTGCTATACATGCCGCAATATAGTTGAGTTGATTAAAAGTCGGATGTTGTCATGAGCTACATGGCCAACAACTTTTGAACAACCGCCTTCAAATCATATAAGGGTAACAAGGCGGCATCAAAAATTTCAGCTGATCCCATAATTGCTCTATTGGATACATGTACGCGAAGCGGGTTGGTCATAGAAGATTCTGAAAATGACATAGAAAATCTTGAGTTACTCTAGCTGCATGCTTACGAACATTATCTTGTTGAAAACTGTCCAAAGAAGACAATTTAGGACAGTTCCCCCGCGGTGTCGAAGAATGCCTTCAGCATAACTCTGGCCGTTAAGGTTCCACGAAGCACAATTTGAATAAACCGGGAATCATAGGCTGTGACCTTCAGACCATTACGCCTTCTGTGCGGGCAGTAGGGCAGTAGGTAGAGCGTTTGTGGAAATTATATAATTCACTGGGTTGCCTTCACACCAGTATGCGGCTACCATCTGCCCTCAAAGGGAACCGGGATCATCACTAACCACCACATTTTAACAATATGTGGTATTCCACGTCGATCTAACTTTACTCAACTGTAAACGGAGTTTTCAATGTTTCGTTGCTTAAGGAAATACACGAAAAGGGCACATAGATTTCAGATTCGCTTTTGCAATTCGTCTGGACATGGGACGAGGAAGAAATGGCAGCTCTACATCTGGTTGTGGTTTAAGACGAATCAAAGCGGGATCAGCAAAAGTCGCCTCACGATTCTTCGATCCTCTCACAGCCTTGTCTTCCTTGTCGCTCAAGACCAGTGGTCTACACTACACTACTAGACGTCACTACACGTGTCAAGACTACACGTTAGTGTCATGTCGTTTCCACTACTACCAGATTGTTCTGCCGGCACACTCCAAACGATGGTTATAGGGAGCAGCACGAGGCATGCTCCCCATAACGATCGGAGCTACATGGCGCGCAGCTTCAGCTTGCGGTTCTCATGACGATGTTCTATAGATGTAATGCCACGTTTAAATTCATTCATCCAAATGTAAACAGTTGTTCCAATTGTAATCACATGAGCAAATGTACCTTGAACTTTATTTAACCCATCCTTGTTGTCATTCAGTCTTACGCCAATTTATAAATAAATATTAAATCATTACTTGAAACTCACTTTTCTTTTTTCTTACTAAAGCCAAGTTTCTTGCTTTATTTGACAATAAGAATGAATCCATGTGGTGGAAATAAGTAAGATTTAAGCGGCTGTCTAGTGAGTCATGATGCTTACTGAAAATGAACCATTTTCGATGCTAGTAGTGCCATATCTTAGATATTTTAAGAACTTGCTAAATAACTTTCGAGTGTTTTGCAATCATTAGATACAGTGCAAAATTTTATATTAATATTACGGAATTTAAATTTAAAGAAATAAAAAAAATATATGAATTAAATAACCTCTTTTCTTTCAAATCATGTTACGCAATTATATTTTTCTATCACTGTTATTACTTTCAATATTAGAACTTTTACTTAAAGATGTTTATTTCTTATACTTAGTTGGAATTGTTAGCAAGAAATAACATAATGTTTCTGGACTTTTGCACCTTTTCTTATAATTAATCATTTTTGATGTTTTAAATATAATTTTTATACTTTTACTATAAGAGAACACTCCTTATTACTAAATTCCATTTGATTAATATATTTCTGTTATAGTATTTATATTCACTAAAACATTTAATAGGAATCCCTTATTTAATAGCTCATTTAGTAACAAATTTCACAAAATCTTCATTTATTTGTTTCTTAGTATAATTGTGCTACAGTTAGAAATGAAGTACCTCAAACCTGTACCAATATTTAAATTTTACAAACATTTTTAACCTAAACAATTTTTAAATTACCATTTATAAGAAAACTATTCAAATATGTTTGTATTATAATTATTTTGAATATAAGCATTGTAGGAGAAAAGTTAAGTTTTGTACTAATGTTTAATTAGTTTCACTAATTCAACCTCAAAAATTTTATCTACTTTAATATACTCATTATTTATACTGCTATTAATTCCATGTCTTTAAATATCTCCTAAATTCTCCAAATTCCACAATAGCATTATAAAAAGAACTAAATAAATAAGACAATAGCATACGAACAAAATCTGGATTATTACTAAAATGCAAAAATAAGCTTGTTTTAAGAACGAGTTTCTGCCTCTTTTTCTCTTTGTCTATTCTAAATTCTGATAGAAAGTTATACATCCTATGACATGAGTAAGTTTCAGCTACATACTCTCCCAAAAGCATCAATTCATACAATCATGCAACTATAAAAAATCAAAAAAAAAAAAAATTGGTATAGTATTATTTATAGTTAACAACCATTATTTAATAAATGTAATAAATATTACACTAGAAATATAAATACCAGGAAAAATTGTAATAAATATGAGCCTTTTACCGATTATTAAATCATAATTAGGACGTATAATTTTTCAATATATAATATTCAATATATAATAAGCAATATAAAAACAAAAATTAGTTATCATTAGGAAACCTTATATTGAATAAGATTTAAAATAATGTAGGTATAAAAAGCACGAATAAGTCCTCTGTAATAACAAATTAAAAAAATAAAATAAAATAAACAGTAAAAGGGGAATCATAAAAGTACAAAAATTAAAACTGGCCCAACATTAATTAGCACAAAGTTATTACATAATTAATACTAATTAGTACAGAATTAAATCTAGATTAATACATGATATATGTAAATATGAAAAAGTAAAATAATGTAAAAGAGGGAAATTAAAGAAAAAAAATATATAAATTAAAATATATATATATATATATATAGAAAAAATTACAAAAGTGTTGACAATAAGTATAAAAATTAGGGAGAAACTGGATTATAGTAGAGAACAGAAATCCGGAAAAAAATTTATAATAGACATATAAAATCAAGAAATGAAATCTCTATAAGTAAATTATGCTCGTAAAACTGAATGTCGAAATACCCAGATTTAAAATTCGAAAATTAAAGTCGGCGGAGAGGGTCTGATGTTGTTAAATCTGTTTAAGGCATAACCTTGGTGAGGTGTGGAAGTTTGGAGAAGGAAATGACAGCTAATGACGGATTATCGTCCTCATGACATGACCGAGGAAGATACTCCTTTCAAATTTACAAGCGGTGAAGTTAATTGTCTCATCATTCGTTATCAGCAGCAAATCTTGGCATCAATGGGATACAGACTGATATGCATTCCAAAGAAATGTAAAGGAAGTAAAATGAATAAAGAAAGCACAAAAACTGTCAAGTCACATTCTTTAAACACATTGCAAGCTTTTATTTACTTTTGAATTTTGAAATTTTTTACTATTTAATTCCTTTTTCCAACTTGTAATGTTATATCTTATCCTTTATTATTGTGCAAAGTTATTTTTGCCAATAAATACTGAGTGGGGATGTGATTACATCACGGGAGGCCAGTTTGTACCACTAAACCGTTTGGGTGAATTCGGTCCCATTGGTAATTTTGCCCAGAGGCCCTGTAACTTCTCTGTACGACGTTAATAAACAATCATTTCACTTCGATTTAAAAGTAATGCAAATTAATAATATTATTTATAAAACAATATAATTTCATAAGAATTTAAAAATTGTGGATCATAACATAATTATTATCATTTATAATAATAGGGTAATTTCGATTTTTTTCCAAGAAAGTGTTCTCTTTTATCGTATTCAAGTTTATGGATTCTTAAGAATATTTTATAAATTATATATTACGTAATATTACATTAGTTAATAGTACTTATGACATTCAAAATAATTTAAATAAATTTTACAATACTTATAATAAAGCTTATTATTCTATTAAATATCTAAAATCTGACATAAAATATAAAAATTATAACGTAGAAATATTTTTCTCTTTTTAATATATTTGTTGTTGTCGTTTTAAGAAATATTTTTAATTTTTATTACTTAATTTTTCGATAATTTTACTTATTTTTAAATTTTTATTTGACTTTTAATTATTTTAAAATTCTTAAATAATTCAAACTTTTAATAGAAATATTTACATATTTTTAAGACTTTTAATTTTAGTTGTACTGGTTTTAGTATTGTTAGGACTGATTTTAGTGGCATAGTATTACAGTTAACACTGAGACACATGTTTTAGGCAATTAATTTTATTTAAACTGCTGTTTGTAGAAAATGCAACACCATGAAGGAATCATCAGAATCAAATGAAATTCGCAGCAAATGTCAATTATAGGATATTATGCAAATTAATAAAGTTTGAGAGCCATCGCGCGTGCGCGGCGCGCGCAGCGCCCTCTGAATTGATGCTGAAAGCGTATAAATAAAGTGCTGTAGCGGGACGTTGAAAAAAGTCTATGGTTATTTGTTAGTGGCAAACGTTTAGTGAGACCTGAATACGCCTCCACGACGGAAGAATAAGAAATTCAAGCAACTTACGGAGTTTGAACGAGGGAGGATAATCGGCCTTCGAGAAGGAGGATTTTCCTATCGCGCAATAGCAGCTCGTATGCAGCGGAACAGTTCCACAGTGATGCGAGTTTGGAAGCAGTGGACCGACGAGCACCGAACAACTCGAAAAACAGGCACTGGACGACAGAAGGTGACGTCAGAGCGCGATGATCGACACCTGCTCCGCATGGCGGTGAATGATCGCACAGCTTCCTCCAGGCAGCTGGCAGCACGTTGGTCTACTGCTACAGGTGTACAATTGTCGGCTTCGTCAATTCGTCGTCGTCTGCTGCGCCGTGGATTGCGTGCAAGGGTGCCTTTATACAGGATTCCCCTCACGGCGAATCATCGACGGCTGCGTCGGCAGTGGGCTCTTGAGCACAGAGACAGGCGAGCTGATTGGCACCAAGTTGTCTTTTCAGATGAATCACGCTTCAATTTGTGGATCCATGATGGCCGTGTTCGTGTTAGACGTTATGCCGGTCAACGCTGCCTTCCTGAGTGTATTATTGAACGACATAGTGGTCGAACACCCGGAGTTATGGTCTAGGGTGCGATTTCGTATCATGGACGATCCAATTTGATACGAATTGAGGGTAATCTCAATAGCAACAGGTACGTCCGTGAAGTGCTACAGCCCGAAGTCGTTCCTTTCCTTCAAGGCATCCCTGGAGCTATCTTTCAGCAGGATAATGCACGCCCACATGTTGCGCGGACTGTTCGAGACTTCTGTTCAGCACAACGCATGCAACTTCTTCCTTGGCCTGCTTATTCACCGGATATGTCGCCTATTGAGCACGTGTGGGATATGGTTGGTCGGCGTCTCGCTCGTGATCCGCGTCCTGCAGTTTCCAAAGACGAACTTTGGTTGCGCATACAAGCGATATGGAATTCTCTTCCTCAAGCAGATATTCAACATCTGTTTGACTCCATGCCACGTCGTATAGCAGCACTTATTGCAGCGCATGGTGGCAGCACCAAATACTGATTTCGGACGCTTAATTTGTTTCTTTTGTTTTGAAAATTTCATCATTTATTTGTATCAGTACAAGTCGTTTCTGCATTAAATTTCATTTGATTCTGATGATTCTTTCATGGTGTTGCATTTTCTACAAACAGCAGTATAAATTAGACTTTAGTTTTTGTGATTTTATTTTACATTATTTTTTCTCTTTCCTTGTTTTGTGGTAACTTTCAGTTCTATATTTTCGGTAACTCTCAAGTAATTATTTAAACTCTTTATTTGTTTTTTTTTCTCTTACAGAATATTTCCTCTTATTTCTTTCGAATTTTACATTTATTTTATCTTTCTGTTATAAAGGTAAACAAAGGTTTAAAGATCATTAATACATATAGAAACACGCTTCACTGTCCAAAGTCAGCGGCAATATTAAATAGCTTTCTTTCATTTTTGCATACGTTTAATATATTTCACGTATTTCACTTACTTCTTACTCTCGTGTTGATCTCCTTTTTCGTATTTAATATTCTGCATAGCTTTCTATATTTTCGTAATTCTTAAGTTCTGAAAAACATTTTATACGTACGTTTTGCAAATAATATCAGTCTATGAATTTTTTTAAGACATACTTATATTTTAAATTTAGTCTTTTCATTTATTTTCACATTTCTCAATATATTTTTCTTCATTTTATTTTTACATCTTACACACACATACAAATACACGCACCAACA
>BMAW01069549.1:0-25494 GCA_019974015.1 Nephila pilipes
CCGATCCGAACTTCCGCACCACGCCAATGGAAGGACTTGGGGCCTCTACAGATATAATGGGCATCAGCCCCTCTACACGGTGGGTCTTTAGTGGCATCAGGACTCGAACCTAACGAAAACCGCCGATCGCGACCACTAGGCTATTATGGCCATGGAAAAAAGAAAGAGGAACTACAGAGATTAATAGTAACATAACATTGTTCCTGCATCTATAAAACGATATACGGAGAATGCATAATTGACTCTGTTCCCATCACTAAAAGTCTACTTGAATCGGATCCAGCGATAGGGAATCATCTATTTAGAGTTATCCAGATAAAAGTAGAATTTTTTACAATAACATTTGGTTAAAGACGAGATAAAACATCCGCTTTTCTTTATTAATTTATTTGAGTGGGAATACACTGGTTAAATATTTTGGAAATGATCTTCATTTTGAGTGATTATTTGTATGT
Organism: Nephila pilipes; assembly: GCA_019974015.1. Taxonomy (NCBI): domain Eukaryota; kingdom Metazoa; phylum Arthropoda; class Arachnida; order Araneae; family Nephilidae; genus Nephila; species Nephila pilipes. Next base: position 456 of record BMAW01069549.1, read on the forward strand.
TTAATACACTTCACGATACTAGTACGTTACAAATTGTGCTGCAAAAGTTTGAAGATAATGTTTAAAACTCCTGCTTTAGACTATTTAATGTATTCTTTTCTACAATTTATTTAGACCATAACTATGTTTTTTTTCCCCCTTGTAATTTGTCATTGTTAGATGCAATTACTTTTACGTTGCTACTAATTCAGCAGATTTAGTGACTCACAAGTAAATTTTGAAAACCTATATTCCGTAGAGTGAGGAGCGTTGATTGTTTAACTGTACCGGTTAATTATTCCTGTTTGAAAACGATTCCTCTAGGGTGACTGAAATAATAAAAGAGAGAGAATAATGCATCATGGAGAGTGAAAATGTGAAATGAAGTAATAGGGACAAATTAAAATTTTGTGTGTAACGTTATGAATGATATTTTTCATATGTACCGAAACAACTTTGTAACCAATAGGAAGATAGCCCTCTAACAACTATGGACAGGCAGTCTCCCTCCAGTCGTCAGAGATGTAACATTAACGTAATTTTCTCTTGCGAATTCTTTTATGTGTTCATTGTTTTGCTCCTAAATGTTTGTTTTGTGGCTCTGTAGATTCTTCTTTTATACATAATTTTATTTGAGCTAGCCCGACTTTGTCATTATTGAATCTCGTTGTCACAAATTGGCGCCCAACGTAGGGCCCGAATACTGAGAAAATTAATTTGAACCTAATGTGTGAGATCTACTCAATATTTTAAAAATACATCTCGGCTGGAGGTTGGCTCCACTTTTCACAGATGATACAGACTGCTATTCCTTAGAAGTTCCGTAGTGCTTTTCATTGGAATGTGGATTACCTTACACCAGATAATTCTAAAGACAGATAAGTCAATGTCTTTTGTTTGTAATAATTGTAAGAATGTAGTTTCTCTTCACTTTGATAATTAATAATAACGTATTCCTAACCTTAAATTAAAATGATTTTTGTTAGAAATTATTTGCTAATCTGTCCGAAATATTTCTTTTGAATAATACTGATTACCATATCCCTGGAATCCAGCATTGTGATATATGGCAAAGTTTTGTTTTACGTATGATTCGAATATAAGTTATTATTTTGTACATTTTCTACTCCGTTAGAAAATTAAAGTTTAATATTCAATAATATTAATTTCTTTGCTAAGACCCTGGAATGAGATTGTGTTATTTTTAATTATTGAATTAATCTGCCTAATAAATTCAATTTCGAAATATCCACTAAGAACAATTCTTCTTAGAACGAAATAGCAATGGAACATAGAACATGGTCATAAAAAATCGAATTTACCTATTAAAAATTTGATAAGTGATCTGGTACACCAATTTAAAGCCTACCTAAAACAATAGCCCCTTGGGTGGCTAAATATTTATTTCAACAGAAAATGATTTTATTGACAAAAAAAAGAGACTTTTATTTTGTGCTTTCTCATTATTTTTTGTAAGTATTTACTTAAACGCGTTAAAATCTTTTTAATCAGTTGTATTAAAAAGATTTTACCAAAACTGTTTTATTTTTGGCAAGAGAGATATGCTTAATACGTAAATAACAAAGAGAAACAAGTCTGGCACATTCCATTTCGGTTAAACAACTAACGAGTATCTATGTATTGATTTTTTTTATTTATCCCTCGGTATATACGACAATTATTGAGAAAAAATCTCATGCAATGTACTCCCATCTTCATCCAACACTAAATACAACAACTGATGAAACAATTATTTTTCTCTTTGTCCTTTAAAACGATTACTGTAGTAATAATGTAAATAAAATTAAATTTATGATGTTGTTTTTGGAATACATACACTGAAACTGGCTAAAAGGAATACCGTACATGCTTTAAAAATAGCCATGAAAGGCATCTTATTTTAATTAACTATGCATATGAATCATTTGAAAGTTATTGCTCAGTTTCAAAATTATCATAATAGGTCACGAATATTTATATCTACGACACAATATATGCATAACAAATCATTATATTTGATTGTGAAAAATTTTTGACTTTTCAAAACATCGGGGAGGGGGGGTATTAAAAACTTGTCGTTCGAAAGCGTAATATAGCTCCCTTTCAAATTCTTGACTATCAACGTCGTAATATTTCCCAGAATTTTATTTTATTTTAATAAAGGTTAAAATTTTCTCTAGGAATTAACCGCGATGGTGGACCATGATTATATATCTATGAATAACATCCAACAAACTTGCGAAATCCTGTTATTTCCATTTTAGAAGAGAGAGAGAGATTTTTATTAAAAATAACACAAAGATTATTTTTTGTCTGAATTATTTTTTGACATAGTAGCAATATCATACAACTAGAAAATAAAAGTGCATACGATTTTTTCAAAATGTCAACTGAATAAATATTCTTTACCAATAAACGATACTTTTCGAAAAGAAAGAAAAATAAACATCATAGCAAAACGAGGGGCTACCCCCGGTGGAAGGAAAAACAGTAGAAACGACTTGAGGCGAGATTTAGTGACCTTTCGTAACGAAAAAGTTTGTACGGAGACTTCGGTCAATAAAGGGAAAAGAAACGAGTATTATATACAGAGAGTCCCTCTCTCTGAGGATTGGAGGAAGACGACAAGCCCCTTTCGACCCCTGCGTTCTGACAGGACTTCAGTCGAGGATAGTGTCCATTCCCTTCATTAAGATATCGGGACACCTGTGGTTTCCGAAAAGGAACAGATTATGCCGACGACAAGCACAGGCCTAGTTTATGACCACAGCTGAAGAAAAAGGGGGAAATAAATAGTAAGAGACACAAACAACGATGTGGTAACAGTAAGGAGTTGCAAAGGAAATAACACGTGTGGAAGGAAAGGACTAAATGTGAAAAGAGAGGTTGACCTCTTGAGAATATTTTACTTTTCAAATAGAATTTAGTGAAAATAGCTTGCTTAGAAAATTTTTCATAGAAATTTTGATCATTATTTTTACGGGTATAAATTTTTTTTAAAAATGGTTTTATGTACACACACACACATATATACACTTAAATTAATGAAAACTGAATTTATAGTTGTTTATAAGAATATGAGTCCTTAGTTTAAACTAAACAGAAATAAGTACTTGCGTGTTTTTGAAAGGTCATAGAAATAACCGATATTTGACTTAATACTGTTTAGGAATGTGTTCATTATTTAAATATCTTTTTTTTCTCATTATTTATTATATAATATATTTTTTATAATATCTCAGTTCCGATTTACAGAAGAAAGTGTTTCTTTTGTTTCAAATCTTGAAATATTCTGGAGGCACGTTTCATCCAATCTAACTTTCATAATTGTTACTGAAAATAACTTTGAATAGCCATTTGTTCGAATTGTTTTGTGGTTGTTGTACACGTTACATATTTAAACAATTCTTGTATTTCATCTTCAAGAGCATTGTGAAATTCACATTCAGTGCAACAATTTACCAAAATAGAAACTAAGATTTGTAAGCTTTTATTGATAGGGGTAAACATTATTGTACTTTTTTATTGTAGGTATGTATAGATATATACAAAATTTTAATATGACAAATAAAATTTTCTTATTAAATATAGTTCATTACAAACTTAGCGAAATATGTATTTTTTTTTATTTCAATTTAAGAATCTTAACTTTTTTCTATTTTATTTTAAAATTCAACGATACTTAAATTCCTCGACATTACACTTGAAATAACTAATTGTGTGTGATATGACATTTGATATCATTTATATTACACTACAATAAATTATTATTAATATGCATTTCTAAATAAAAAGAATTTATTTAGTGTTTCTGCTTGTTCTAAATCCTGAAATTCACTAAATTCGGAAGAAAAAAAAATCCTGAACGTTCTCACCAAAATTTAGAAAATACGCACACACATATTAACCCAAATTTATTCATGTTGTATATCATAATCATTTTTATTACAAAAAAAATTCAATTAAATGACGCTAAAAATGTTCATCAACATTTCAATTTGAATTAACGAGATAAATAGTAAAAAATAAATTTTTTTTTAGTATAAATGTATTTAACGATGAATATTTCTTATATTATTTTGTTCTATGACGTATTTTTTACTTGTAAGTCTAAAAATAAAAACATTTGTGGAGTAAAGAATATAACATTGCACTGTTGTTGAATTCTAAAAGGGTTTAATTATTCTTAACTTGAACGACCACCTAAAAATTCTAACATTATTTTCATGAATATTACTGCATTCTTTAATCAGTCGTCATCAATAGATTCGAATTAAAACATACTAGTTTCTTAAATAGAAAAACGATACTATCCCTGCATATTTTGTTATAACTCATCCCATGAATCGTTGAAGTGTAGATTTATTTTTTCATTGCCTATAGAGAGAAGAAAAGATATCTTAGTGAAAAACGGTTATTGCTTTCGATGCGTAAGATACTCTAAATCATTTATTGAAAATGCGTACAGGACGACCGGAAAAAACACAGGAAAAGTTTTGCGAACCTTTTTAAATTCAGAACGTCACTCCTGAAAGTTTTTTTTTTTTTTCTTCTCTAGTTAAATGTTTGGCGGAGTGACACTATTGGAAAAAAAAAAAGATAAAATATTGATTTGAATATATTTTTAGCTGAATTTAATTATTGTTACAGTTTGATGAACTTGAATAGAATTTTGATGTTTGAACTTTCTCAGTAAATGAAGGATTTAGAAATAAAGAAAAAATACCATAATTTGTGCAGTTATTTGTTAAACATGCAAAGTGATATTTTTTATTGATCGTTTCTGTAATAGCTCTAAAAATCAAATAGTAACTTGCTTATTTGTAACTATTATTTTAATGTGATATTTAATGTTTGCTATTTTTTGGAAATTGGAAGAGAAAGCTACTTGAAGCACGTTTTTTGTTCTTGTTCCTACACTTAGTTCGAAATAGTTTAAATAAAATGGTAATTTCAGTTTTTTCCCATTCGTTTATTTACTTGTTGATAGAGTGATTGTTCATTAACGTCTATTGAGAAGCAACATGAAAGTTACTGGCGACAGACCTAGTAATTTTGAGACTGTGTTAAGTGACGAGGACAACACTTGTCTGGCACCTCCTCCTCTAAAATTTCCCACCACGCCATGAGGGGTGGGATTTGGAGCTTCGACAAATTCAACGTGCATCAGCCCCATTACATGAGTAAAACAAGTAAATTGTAAGTATTTATCAATATTGTGTGCTCTCAAAAAATAGCGATCAGTAACTGTTTAATAAGTTAAAAATGATATCAGAAGATTGTGTGATACGTATTTTAGTTACCATAAATTATCAACTATTTAATATATTGTGGGGAGAAATGTGCATGAATTAAAAAAAAATTTTATTGCGTCCTCTGCTTCCTTCTTTTATTATATTAAATAAAAGCAATATTGTATATGATATAATTAACAAAACAACTACCTGTATATGTTTCTTTTAAATCTGTAATTTTCTCATCGAAGAAAAGAAATTATTACTTGGTGTTCCTGAATTAACCATTTACCTAGCATATACATATATATCGTTTCAGTAATAATATTTAAAATACAACTACAGTAATCACATTTTATATCGAATAGAGAGTGATTCGTTGCGTTATATTTTATTGTTTAGTCAGTTTAACAGGATTCAGAGAAAAGAATTCTAAAATATAAAAGAAACCATCTTTAAATTTTCAGTCGGAGTCCCGCTCAATTCAACAAAGAACCGCATTTCTTCACCACTGTTATATGCATTCAATTTCCTGAATAATTAATCTGTAGGCGAATCTACCATTGTTTGGAAGATCTTCTATTAAAAAGCAAATTATTCAAAACAGAATGATAATTATTGTTGAAAATGAGATATATTAGTCAAGCAATCGAGTTTGGTTTGGTTTTATTAACGTCGTACTAGAAGCAACAAGAGGGCTAGTGGCGACGGACCTCGTAATTGTGAACCTCGAGTAATTTATTCATGTTTTATTTTTAATCACATTTGTTCTTAGAAATAAATTTGCAATCAAAGAAAAATTCATCAAATAAATGTCCAATTATAAATTTGTTGCGGTAACTCATTTTTCAAAGGTGAAGATAAAAGCAGCATTTGAACAAAGAAACAAAATATAAAGAATTAAACTTAACAAAAGAAGTTCCATACAAACCTTCGAGAAATTGACAATAGCAAACTTTTCCGATGTTAAAATTAAACCGAATGATAAATTATTAAATTGAATATATTTAAGCTAAACGTAATTAAAATTGAAGCAAATGATAAAAAATTAAAAAGTGATCTGGTACGCCAAATTGATCCACCTAAAACAATAGCCCCTTAGGCTGTTAATAATTAAACTATCTTTATGAATGAAGTTTGTCTGCCTTCTTTTCCCGAAGTTGCTTCTGAAAACGATGAAATTCGACCTTATCACGGAAAACTTTCTGTCTTTAGTTACTGTTTTAGTATCCTTCTACTTAAAGGGTACTAAATATGTTATTTTTATGCGATTTCTAATGACCACATTCAGTAAAATTGATTTACCATACCATGCTCCTATTTACAATTCAATGTTAATAGAATTTAAACATAGATATAACTGAAATGTTTATTTTCTAAAAATATCATGTTTCTGATGAATTCCACAAACATTTTAATATAACTTAAAACTTTTAGAGAGAAAATTTAATCAATTCTTAATTGAATTTAGATATTGTTCAGACGGCAAGTTGTTACTCAATAAAATAATGTAATAATTTCTAATATTTGTTTGACTCGATAAATTGAAAATTTTAATAATAATTGAAATAAACTTTTCTAATTGGATGTAAAATGTAAGGAAATTTCATTTTTGTGAGCTTAGAATTTTAGCTAACTGCTCGCTCAATACATTCTCATGTGGATTCACATCTCTGGAATGAGTCGATATTGCAAATAATGTCTAAATATATTTTAAATTTGGTTGATACAATTTTTTTTAATATTGTCAGTACAAAACATTAATTAATTTTTCAATTCAATAATCGTAAAGAATAAATGGTATCTTATCGATAACGTATTATCAGCTCCTAAAGACTCATCCTTTTTAAAGTGATAGTTTTAAAAAGCAGACGGTTGAAGCAAAATTCCATTATAGCTGAACAACATTAGTTCAAACCTGTGTTGCTTTTCACATAAATATAGCTTACCTATTACTTTTTACAAATTTGAATGCTTCAGAAAGTCTTTCACAACTGTGATGCAATTATAATACAGATAATATCCCCACAGATGGAAATCCCATCTAGCATTATCTTCATATCAAAAACCTCTGGAATGCAAGAGTGTCCCCAGCACAGAGTTGATCGATTCGCATAACAGATTAGAAAACAACCTAGAAAATAAGAGCTATTCAAAATATTTCCCTAAAGTAATACATCATATGATAACTTGGTTTATATACTTTGTATGGTTTTTAAATTCAATACATCAATTATACTATCCTACACCCATCCTTTATGAAAATTTGCTCTTATTTTTAAATTTAATTATTTTTAAATAATACTACAGTTCTAAAATTTGACACAGACTATTATTAAAATGCTTATAACTCAAGTTCTATGTAAGATCGAAACAAAATTGAAACTATTCTAGAAAGCTAAGAAATCCGGCTTTAATAATAGACCGTAAATAAAAAAAAATCGACTTTCTGACCGAAAATCGCGTTTTAAAGGTAGGTGGATACCTTAAAACACCATCAAAATACGAAAATAGTTGAACACATACTGAGTTAATTTTTTGAATATGTTTGTACAGTAGGTGATTATCCAAACATACATAAGTATACAAATGCATACATACAGGTAAATGTGATTTTTTTTATACACCTACAGAAGCATTTATCATGGTCTGAACATCCTGCTACAATATTTTTAACTTCGTAAAACACATCTCCATTAGTTTGTGATGATACTAATCATGAATATATTGCCTTCACATAAACATCTGCATCAGGAATTTCTAATCCAGTATTGTGCCCTTTATATGTTGAAGGATAAACATTTGGGTGTATGCGAATTATTATTCTATATTGATGTGCAAAATATGTATCATTTTCTATTTTTAATACAATATCAATTCCATTATCTATTCGACAATTGAATTTGCGCTTGTGAAATGACTTACATTACATATTCATATCGGTATATGAATGCGGAAATGGACGATATGACATACTCCATAATTCCGCTCTACCATACTAACTATCATCGAAATATTCAATGATAGCAGGTTCCTTGTCAGGAAATGTAACTTTAAAATTATCCATACTATTTTTCAATTTTATTGAATTCTTTTCCTCTAAAAGAAATGTCAAAAAGCCTAAATATTATTCCTTGTTTCTAAACTAGAAACAATATCAGTTAACTGTTTTTTCAAGTACGATGGAGATGCTATTTGCAAAGCAGGTGTTTAACCTCATCTCCAAACACTTGTTTAAAAGCGGGACCTGTTGTTTTATCATCAGTTATGATGCAATTAAGATTTTAGATGGGAACTCTTTCTTTTATGCTGTCAAATAAACAATGCATACTTTCCATACCTAACTTATTTGTGATAAAATGTGCAATTGGATAATCTATTCCATATTCATCAGGTACGATTAAATTCATTAAATAGAAATCATACTCATTGGTTTCGTGAGTTGAGTCAATGCATAATATTTTATTACTGCTTTTTATCATCATTTCTTTTTGTTCAGCTGTTTGTAAGCCAATTACTAATGAATTATTTAGCAATTTTTTTAAGCTTTTAGAACCTGAAACCGTATCTTGTCCTTGAGGTTTATATAAAAAAATACAATTATAAGTTTCATTTTGCAATTTATTATTAATAATTTTAAACAGCGTCTTTTTTATGGAGTAGTAAAAGCAATTTCAGAAAATTCAAGTAATATGATACACTTTTTTGTTTGTCATAAATGATTCTTTAACAAAATAGTTATCTCGATCATTCTTCACTTTTCTGTTACCACGAGCATATTCCAATACTTTAGATTTCTCGATACCCATTCGGGGTTAAGCTTTAATAAATTCCCAACAAGTCTTTTAAATTGGTTAAAATTTTGTGTTTTGAGACCTTTAATTCAGGATTATGCTTTGAAAAGGAATTAAAAATGACATTTTATCTGTCTCAAAAACAATGAATCGAGCAGGACATTCAGTCAGTCGTATTAATCCTTTGACGTATCTTCGACTAGTTTTCCTATTAAATGGCTTTGATATTACGGACTTAAAACATTGACTACTGTAATAAGAATAAATGTTTGTTTCGGTTCTTTTATCACCAATAAGTTTTTTTAAAAGAAGAAAAAGTTCTAGCACTCTCATTTTCTAGCCATAATTGAAAACTTAACTATCTTCATAATTTATTTCTTTCGTTGTCATATTTATTCCATGAACTTCTTTTCCATGTGTTAACGACTGTGTCAAGTACCTAAATTTACAATTACACTCAGGATGTGGACAAGGATAAGGCAAAGTTGAATTTGAGCATCGTTCAGTATGTTTCTGTAATTTTGATAAATATGAAAAACTTTTTAGACAAATACTACATTCTAATACTGCATCTCTTACTCTTTTCTTATTTTCAAAAGCGGCATATCCTTCGTAGATTTTACGGTGATTAGAAAAAGATTGTAAAGTAAAATATGTATTTCTACACAATATGCATCATTTTGAATATTCATAAGGAACAAGAGCACCGTCAATGCGACTTCGACTTTTATAAATACTATTGTCACATTTATTCAACATTTCATGTACGTTATCACAATCAAAACCTTCCTCCTCGTTTAAAATGATATTGTTTTCAGCTATATAAATTTTAAAACATTTATTCTCGACTTTTGATGATTGGGGGCAATGTATAATAATAAAGATTCATTTACTTTTATATTTTTGTAATTCGTCTACTCTGTCATTTTTGATCCCTGGGGGGAGGGGGACAACTAGCAAATATGTTAAAATAGGAAATTAAAACACACATGAAATCAATCAACAATAAAGAACAGTGAAATAAAAATAATACATCATCACAATTTCATGAAAATAATCAGAATCAAAATTATCAACTACGTATAATTACCACGTAACCTCACTACACTATATCAACCACGTAACTAACTACACGAAACCAACTCACTACACGAAATCTTTTATGAATGTTAGCTCAATAACAAGCCGTACGGTTAACTTGGTGTTTTACAAAAAGAGGCCAGAAATAATGTACCAGCAACCAATGTATCGTTGCCACTCAAAAAAGTGAGCATTACACGTCCTGATTCGTTCCTAAAACCTTTCAATATTAAAAATGTACAGCCCCACTCAGAGGATCATACAGTTTTGTTTTTAAGTAACGTACATTTTTACACTTTTCGGTTCTATTTAGCTTAAGAATATGTCATCAGGGGTAAAATTATGGTCGTTATCGTTACGATTACAGATTGTGTTATAGTTATATCTTTTCCAAATGTGAAATTTGATTAATAGTTTTTTAATGGTTAAATGAATTTGACGAATTCTTACGATTACCTAGAATGCATCTATTGGTTCAGTCTTATAGGCTCTGGGATGTTTTTAATGAGTATATTCTTTTAATTGATGTCAGTTTGCACATTTGAGTCTTTGTTGGATATCCTCTAACCACACGATACGTTCCCCTCAGGAGCTTACATTCTTCAGCAAAGTATGGAAATCATAGCCCCAAAAAACCTTAGTGATCTTTCTTCTTTCTCATTAGGTTTGCAACCTTTGGTGAACACGTTGACACGCCCCCGTGATACCCTAGCTATCCTTCTCTTTTTTACAACTCTCCTTTTTATCAACCAGTATTAGCCTTTTCCTTCCTTGTTTTGATCACTTGGGTTTATAGGGTATGGGACAAAAATGTCTGCTGTTCCCATTTTTCTCAGTGGCCGCGATACCCTTTTGGTCATGGTCACGAACTCGCCGCCGTCGATGTTTACGTTGAGTCATGAATTCGAGCCCTGATGCCATTAAAGCCCCACCCTTTTGCGAGGACGATGCACTTTAAATCCGTCGAGGCCCTACGGCCTCCTATAGGAATTTACAGTTATCCTACCATTGACGTGATGAAGAAGTTTGAGGAGGGAGACGCCTATTAGCAGTCGTGTTCCTTCTAAATGCGAAGTTAATAAACAATCGAACGATCAATCAATCCTTATTTTTTTTCTGTCTAAATAGTAGTTTAAATAAATGTCTGGCGCCACTTAGCCAGATTTGGATCTTTCGTCAAAGTCCTAACTGTGTCACTCCCTCACTCATTAACAACCTTATTAATTTCTTATACCTATCTGTGTGATACTAAATTAAACGATACTCACTCATTAACATACATTATTGTACTTCCTATGCCTATCTGATATTAAATTAAATTTAAAACGATGTCCTTATTTATTCCCCCCCCCCCCCCCACTTATCTCCAGATGTTCTGTCGGAATAAGTGGCTAAGAAGTATATACAGGGATTGTAAAAGTATTCGTATTAGAACGTTTTTGCGAGTGAAACTGAAATCTCATAATGCTAATTAAAATAAATTAATTCATAAGGTAACATCCTAGAAACTACATTTTATTAAGATAAATGCGGTATTAACAAATTAATAAAGATTAATATAAAGTAAGAAGTCCGATTTTTGTGGGCCTGGCGCGATCCTTATCCACTGATTTGGGAGTTGACGGGAGAAACTCCTCGTGTATTTCATAATAAAACAAATTAAATTAGCTCCTTCCTTTTTATGAATAATTAAATAATTTTGGAAACTGAAGTTTTTGATGTTTGAAAATATTTCGTGCATAACATTTCTTTTTACTGGGTTACTTCTAAAAAATATAAATTATTCTATTCCCAATTACATTAATGTCATGACCTTGCCTTTTTAGATGAATTTTACTCGTATAATACCAAATGTGAGTTTTTTAAAGTAGGGGAAGTATGATAAGGCTGGGTATCGTAACTTAGTTGATAAATAATTCCATACCACCTCTAAAAGGCAGCAAATAAAGATACAATAGCAATCGTACACATTAATAAGGTGACCAATTTTCTTACAAGGGAAAGGAGGACGAAAAATTTAAGAAAAAAGTACGGCGTAAATAAACAAATTTTATTAATTCAAACAAAAATATACTAATTATGCTTACATCCTTTTTAATTATTTAATTAAAAGAGTATTTTTCCATTAAATTAATATTTTTTATCAATATATCCTTTTCTAATAATATTTTAGAAATTTCGGAGCAAAAAATATCCTTCATACTGAATTTTACAGTAAGGGCTGAAGCTAGTGTATCAGCATTCAATCTTGATTTCTCATTCGTCCAAAAAACATTACCAATAGAAAAAACTCTTTCAACTTCGAAGACGAAAACGACTTCGAGAAAGCTGTTGTCCGCGGGATTTTGAAAGGTTATAAAAAAAAATTAAACTATTGAAATTAAATGAATTAAAAAGAAATGCCGTTCCGAAACCAATTTAGAGGAAAATTTAGCAATTTAAAATTAAGGGATTTTAAACGAGAGGAGAATGAGTTGAAAAGATAGACTTAAGCAATTTGGAACTATGCGCCACTAGCGACGCCTGGTGGAGAAAAATGATATTACTTAGAAAAATGCGATTTTTTTTTTATTGTTTACATAAGAAAAAGTGTATAAATTTTCAAGATTTCGAAATTTTAAAATTTTTGAAAGTGATCGACAGTGTTACGCGAGGTCCATTTTGACCATGGGACATTGTCACTTATCGATATGAAGTCCTGAATTTTGAAAATTAAGCAGGATTTCACTAATGAGTTGCTTCAATGCGCTCGCAGTCTTTTGAGGATTGGGAAGTGAGTATATGTATGTACGAGCGCAGCTCGCGCGCGCGCGCGAGGGCTTTTCTGCGATGACGCAATAGTTGGGTCATACGCAGGGAGCTAGTGAAGCAGTTCATTAGATATTTGAGGGATCCTATTAAAGAAATTAAAAGATTGTTTTTTGATGAACTCTAAAATTGGTTCAATTTTAAGGTCGTTATGTAGGACTTCGTTCCGAACAAACCAGGGAGCATTTAACATTTTTCTAAGATGGATATTTTGGAAGACGTGCAGTCGTTTCAGATGGGTGGTCGCCGCAGACGCCCAAATAGGCGACGCGTACAACATGATGGGTCGTAAGATAGACTTGTAGAGCAAAATTTTGTGCCTGATCGCCAGCTTATTCTTCCGAGAAATCAAGCGAGTGAGCAATCTGCTCATTCCGAAAGCCTTTTGATAGGTTTTTCGGATATGGTGGGCAAATGTTAATTTTGCGTCTACAATTAACCCTAGGTACTTGTAAGCAGTTCAACGTAAATTCAACAAGAATAACTAAATTTTCATTTAGAATGTGTCCATTTTTGAAATGGTTAAATATTTCCACCCATCTCTTATGAATTTCAACATGTTAATTTTCCCATTGTTCTAATTCATCAGAATTTAAATATACATTCAGTCTTCTAATTTCTTCAAACAGACAATTGTCATCGATTTTAATATCAAGCGTTTCTTTCAATAAAAACTTAACTCCATTTTCAATATCTGCCCAATTTATTTGCGATCAAGTCAAAAAACACCATTGAAAACTGTTATTTCCTGTTGTTCAGTCCACTGTCTATTTTGTATTATTCCAGAGAGGTTTATTGTAAAGCCACTAGATGGCGCTCTTCCTTATAATAGGGGAGAATTCTTTTTGTTTTTCGTAATTATTATTAGGTTTCCACAGATTGGTATCCACATTGTTTAGCGAATGAGACAACAAGGGGAACAGTCGCACAGCCGCCTCTCTCCCTAAACTAACTTATAGCGCACAATAATTTTATCTGAGCAGCTCTTATTAGAGCTTTATCGCAAGGATAAATTATTTACCTGACTCCAACCAAAACCGACCCCTGCAAACGAATTATGGAAATGAACATGGAAACGATTTCTCCATCATCATCTCGGTCATCACCTCCCATTGAGGATTTGGACAACAGAGAGGTATGCGAGACCTTACAAGCACTGTAACGCAAAATACGCAAACTCGTTCACTACAGAGATGAGATGCAGCTGCTAATAACATCAAACAGACGACATCCCAACCAAGACGAGGATGACGAACAGTTTCGCACTTACCTGCTACTACACTCCAAGGCCCAGGCAGATCTCAACTCAGCGGAAGGTGAGTATTCCTCTCTTCCTTATTGCACTGTCCCTGGCTGCCATATACACTCAACTTTACCAGTCACACCCACCAAAAACCAACAACTTAAAAGGAAAGACGAAGACGGCTTCGTCACTCCCCCAAGCAGAAAAACCGCAAAAAGGCAAATAATCATGGAATCCTCCTCTAATAACTCTCAAAGTGACGAGGTCGTCACCAAACCTAAAGAACGATTTTCCCCACCCATCATGCTTAAGATTAATAACTACAAACAGCAATTAAAAGCCATTCATTACGTCATCCCCGATTTAAGAACGAAACTATCCGGGGAATATATTAAACTTTACGTAGATACCCCTGAGGAATACCGTAACCTAATAGCATATTTATCCACCAGAGCGGAGTATGAGTATTACGTCATTCGTCCGGCCCTCCAAAGATCTGTGAAGGCAATTATAAAAGGATTACCACGGGAAACCCTGACCGAAGATATTAATGAAGAACTTCAAGAGCTCGGATTTAATCCAATAAGAGTCGTCCAACTAACTAATAGAAGGACTAAAATACCCTTACCTATCTTTCTCGCCACTCTTCCCAGAACACCGGAAGCAGAAAAGATATTCGAATTAAGCAAAATATGCTACATGAATGTCATCATAGAAGGCTACCGTGGCAGCGGGAAAATTACCCAATGCTACAGATGCAATTATTTTCATCACTCGGCAGAAAACTGCCACATCAACCCTCGATGTCTTAAATGTGCAGAAAAACACCTAACAAGAGACTGTCCAATCAAAGAAAGGATACTAAACCCAGAATGCACCAATTGCGATCATCAGGGACACCTTGCATCTTACGGAGGGTGCGAAAAATATCCCAAGCCACCCAAAAAACAAAATCAAATCATAAAAGATCAAAACCTCATCAAAGAAAACCAAACTTTTGCAAACGCTGTCACAAAGAACCTACAGATGGCGCCACAGAAACCTCAAATCAACCCTTCAAATAGAACCACCAATAGCAATAGTAAACCCACCAGAACTCACTCCAACAACAGAAACAAAGCAGTAAACCTGGTCAACCAACATATGCAGAACAGAAACAATAAAAACACTCAAGAGGAAGAAAACGAAGAAGATAGCACCTCTGACCTATTTCAAGCCATCGAGATGTTACAGTCTCTTGCTGACATATTCAAACAATTACCTGGACTCCTTAAAAACCTCTCCAAAATAAAGGCAGCTAAAGGAAAAACGAATAAGACGTATGCACTCATCGAAGCTCTGATGGACGGAGACCAACATGAATAATCGAAACCACACCTTTTCACACACCCAGCACATAAACAATAGCTATCAACTTTTAGGCTTAAGCCTCTGTTCATGGAATACGAACAGCATACAATCTCGTATTGTTGAGTTACGAGATTTTGTACAGAAGCATGCTCCCGACCTATTAATGATCCAGGAAACACACCTGAGACCACACAACACAGTACACATACACAACTACACTGCCTATAGAGACGATAGGCAAAACCAAGACATTGCATCTGGATTCACTATGATCTTCATAAAAAATTCTCTGATACATCATCGCCACCCCACCCCACCCTCCAACACATAGAAGCTACAATTGTTATACTCACCCCACCAAACCACTCAGCAGTCACCCTCGTCTCCACATACATTCCCCCCTCATCACACTAATCCAATTTCACACAAGATATTGACACCATCTTTAAATTAAACAACAATTGTGTCATAATTGGTGATTTCAATGCGAAACACAAAACCTGGAACGCTCACACAAACACACCCAGAGGGGTTAATTTACATAACTACATTAATAAACAGGACATTACACTAGCTTACCCCTCAACACACACCAGATTTGGACACAACTCAGCTACCACCATAGACTTTGCACTTATTAAAAATTTTAACTACAAACACACCATAACCTCAATACCTGAACTATCCTCTGATCATAACCCAATAATTCTGGAATTTACTTTACACTTACACACTAAATCAACAAAAGAGCCATAACCACAAACTGGAAAAATTTTCAACAAGAAATCAACAAAAATATTAATTTTAAAAATTACACAAACATCAATAATAATAACCAGCTTGAACAAAAAATTGATGATCTCACTAACTGCATTATTACAGCACACCAAAATGCCTCCACTCCAATAAACACTAAAAACGAAAGATACACACCAAACAACATTAAACAACTTATCAAAACAAGAAACAAAACCAAAAAATTATTTCAAAAAACACTAGACCCCAACATAAAAACACAAGTTAATAGAATACAAAGTCAAATTAAAAAAGAAATACACAAATTCACACAAAACAGTTGGACACAAACACTCCAAACACTTAACACACACGACAAATCCATATGGAGAATCACAAAATCATTCAAAAACAAAAGAAGCAACATTCCCCCACTAATTAATAATAACAATATTGCTGAATCTGACACAGATAAATCTAATCTACTTGCTACCTCCCTCTCACACAATTTCACTGAAAACAAAAGACCTGATAATTATTCAACAGATATCGATCAAAAAGGACAAGAAACGCTACAAAACTTTTTCAACAATCCCCCCCACACACTTACACACCCATTGACACTGTCTGGCCTAACGAAATCACCACTTACATAAAGCACATAGCCATTAACAAAGCACCAGGCAAAGACAATATAACAAATAAAATGCTCAAACACTTTCCACCCAAACTAATTTTCTTATTAACATACATAATTAATACCATTCTTAAATTACAATATTTCCCTAATAACTGGAAAACATCCATAATATTTCCCATATTCAAACCGGGGGGAAATCCCCGGCTTCCTGACAGCTATAGACCTAGAGCCCTGCTCTCATCACTTAGCAAACTAACTAAATCAATTATTCTTAAGGCTACACGGTACTCTTTTTCAAAAATTTTTTTTGGAGACAGTAATATTAAAATTAACTTATGTATTGTTTTCATACTATATTATTAAACTGATTCTGAAAATAAAAAGTCAATTTAACTAGTCCTTATTTTAAAATTTAAAAAAATTTAAAAATTTTGAAGTTTTTTTAAACCCTTATAAAATACACAATTTTTGAAATTTTTTAATTATTTTGAGTGATTTATATTTCATACATTATTGCAAACAAAAGTTAGTATGGATTTGAAAATCTGTTCCCTTGTTGATTTTTAATAATTATTTTTCTAGCTAAACCTGGAAAAAACAGGAAAATTTTTAAAACATTAACTTTAACATTTTTTAAAAAAATAACTAGGGATCCCAGACCTAAATCCATACTAACTTTTATAGAACACATATATCTCAGTATGTATAAAAAATTTCAAGACTCTATCTTGAACAGAAAAAAAGCCTTAGGGATTAGAAAACACTTACATCTTCAAAAATAAAAGTCTGAGAAAAATGCATTTAAAGTTTTTAAAGGCATAAAACAAAAACTAATAATACTTGCAAAGATCTAAATTTTTAATATATTATTTAACTACTTATATAATATATGAAAACACTACTTTAATTAAATATTATGGCAAATATTTTTATTTATTCAAAATATGTTTTTGCAAAATATCGATATAGCATTTTTTACGATGACAGATAATTCAGCTTAAAGTTAACATAATAATTTCACAAAAGTTTTAAAACACAATACACTTATAAAAAATAATAATGATATAAATAAAAGTTTAAAAAAAGTTAAAAACTACCAGGTTTGTACATAGCACCTAATTTTTTCTGAATTTTAAGTCGACGCAATTTAGCAAGTTTTATTTTTTTCTGCGCAACTTTAAAATTTGCAGATTTCCTTTTCTTTCTGAAATAGGTTCTCCTATAATGAGTAAAGTACACTAAATGTTCTGATGACAAACTGTTCATTAGCATCCTGAAATGTTTTTAGAGCTTTTAATGTTCCAACAATAAATTCAGGTATTGCACTCGACATGGCAATCAACACGACTCCTAGAAGCTGTATTTTCTTTGGAATATTTGTCCCATATCATCGAATGTAATGCTTCATTAGAATTGTGTGTCAAACCTCTGACACATGTACTTAATAATTCAGTTGATGCTAATCGCTGATAAATAGGCAAGATTTTGGGCAAATATTCTTCGTTGATTGTTATTTTTACCCAATCTTTGTGAATACCTGATTTTTTTCCACGTGCTAATGATAACTGGTAAAAACACCAAGAGTCAAAGAGCAAGATTGTGTCCCGGAAACTAATACTCTCAGATCTTTCCCATAATTTCACAGCTGCATTTACTTCCATTGCACTAGATGATCCGACATGTGTTGTACTACAAACATTTTGTTGTCCTTTGTACCAAATACGAAATTCAGCACTTTCTTCTCCAAGCTCAAATTTAGTCTGTTCACATTCTCCACGTCGCTTTGACATTACTTCGTAGTCTATCACAAAGCCAGTCAGCAAGTCGATAACATATCCTATTCCGATATTTGACGTTGACGTATGTTCTCTTGTCAACCAGCTTCCATCATATGACATTCCAATACCGACTATATCTTTATCATTCCTTGAGCCCTACGCCTCAATGACATCTTTACGAATATAAAGCAACGGCTGATTTGACCCAACAAGATGTCCAATCAGAACTTTTGGCTCATAATGTCTTTTAAGTTTTACTAAACATTATATTTCAATTCATATGCATGCAGAATTTTTCCAACGATGAGTAGCCAAGTCACAAACTTAACATACCTTGCACTAATCTCATATTTACATCAAATGGAACATTAAAAAATTGATGCTTGCTAACATTTGATATTTGATGTAATATAGCATCAATTAATTGTTATGAACATGTTTCACTCTAGGTTTGGTCACAATTAACACATACAACATTCACTTTATATGCAAATCTATTTCTTTGACCATAGCAAAGTTTTAAAGATACACTATGGCAAATATTGCTTAAAAATATTCCAAAATTATCTGTAAACAAACATTCAGTATCCACTATAATGTAATTTGAAAGATACTTTTATATGTAGCAGAAGTATTAAAGACATTTGTATTCTGAAGTTTTGTAGTTATATCCACTAAAGCAGGTTTTTAGCATTGTCATTATCAGCAGTACTCCATCTCTTAGAAGTGTTGATTCTCTTCTCAAGCTGCGAAAGTTTTGTCCGTGGCATTTTTTCAACAGAAAAAACTGCACTTAAACAATTTAAAATAGCTTTTAACTTATATAAATTATATGCAGAATAAATATTGGTCTTGAGAAATACCTTTTCTTATCAATTTTGGCTAAGTAACTATAAGCACATCAAGAACTCAAAATATAAACAAACATAAATGATTTTAGTAGTGAAAGTTGAAGTTAATATCTACTTCTCTGCAAGTATCGATATTATTTAAAAAATATCAGTAATTAATTAAATTTAAGAATGGAAAAATGCTTTAAAATGAAACCGAAACTAACCACGCCCACCTCAGCTGTCAAAAATAGTGACTGACAATGCTCAGAAAACTTCAAATATCTTAAAAACTAATTGGTTAATAGATCTAAAATTTGGGGCCACGATTCCCAAATGTATGGGCTACAGGAAAATGCAAAAAAAAATTTTTCGATAAATTTGTCATTTTTAGGGTACTGTGTAGCCTTAAAAGAATTAATAATCACATTGACAACTCTAATATTCGTAACCCTAATCAATATGGTTTCACTAAACACCTTTCCACCTCCCACCCTCTAATAAAACTAACAGAGCATATCTCCTCCGGATTAGAAAATAGTAAATCTACAGGCGCGGTATTCTTAGACATTCAAAAAGCTTTTGACCGCGTCTGGATAGAAGGCCTAACTTACAAACTTATAAAATACAACTTCCCAGCACCACTAATTAAAATAATACACTCCTACCTTACAAACAGAAATTTTCAAATAAAAGTAAACAACACACTTTCAAGCACACACTACACAAACTACTGTGTAGTGCAAGGATCACTCATCGGGCCAATTTTGTATAATTTATATCTCAACGACATCCCACAATACAGTCTCACTATACTAAACATGTACGCAGATGACACCGCCATCTTAGCAAAATTTAAAAACATCAAATCCATCACATTCGCACTACATCTACACTTACTAGAAAATTATTACAACGACTGGAAAATCAAGATTAATGTCGAAAAATCGGCAGCAATATTGTTTTCCAGAAAACGAATTATAAACACTCCACCACCCACTTTTTACAAAACACCAATCCCGTGGTCTCAGCATATAAAATACCTCGGAGTAATATTAGATAAACAACTCACATGGAAACAACACATAAACCACTCGCGAGAAAAATTCCGGAAAGCTAAATGTAGTATTTCCCCCTTAATATGCCGGGATTCAAAAATGACTCTTAAAAATAAACTGCTTCTGTACACTGCCGTACTCAGACAAATTCTAACCTATGCATGCCCAATTTGGGCGTATACAGCCAAAAGTAATATTAATCTCTTAGAATCTACACAAAGCTCAACCCTCCGCATGATTACTAAACCCAGATGGTACATTAGAAACAATGAAATATTAAAAGCAACCAATATCCCTACCTTTAGAAAACACGAAAAAAAAAAGACAAAAATTTTTTCGCAACACTTAATCTCACAAATAATAGCAATATGATCAACTTAGAAACCTACACCCCAAGAGAAAACTCTAAAAGACCAAGAACTGTTCTCCTAGACTCCTATAACCCTCCTTAATTTTTAAATTTTTACAATCTACATCCATTTTATTTTAATCTTTATTCATACTTAAACTTCTCATTCTCACTTCTAAGCCGTATACGCCCCTTCATAAAAGTCACACCCACATTGCAATCACAGCAGCCCAGGGCAACTAATAGGAAGGCTCACCTCCGCACCTCAACAACCAATAGCAAGCAAGTTACTCAGCGCCTCCTCTGACCGAAACCACTACCTTCTAAATCAAAACTTTAACAGACTTCCATGACAACAAATCAGAGTCCAGCTTCTGATCACATCTCATAGAATGCTCAAAAATCCGTCAAACGCAAAGTATTGTTGTATTTCACCGATCCGAGCCTGAAGGCCGCTCCGCAGCCTATATGCTCGAATACTTTCCCAGCGTTTCGTTTTTCGTAGAATGCTATTGGATGCAAAACGGTACGGTTGTTGATTCGCATATAGGCGCGAGATCCATTATAGTTTGGATTTAATAAACTTTATTTTTGTTTAAATGGTCCGTCGTTCTTGATTGACCGAACTTAAGTTACTTATAGTAGTAACACCTGTGTTATTTGTTATAGACCCCGCCGGTGCAACGTAGACCTACCTCTACGCTGGTGCACCCTGGGGAACGTTCTTGTAACGGTAAAGTGGTCTACAGTTATCGACAGTGTTTCTTGGCTTGTCTTCCCGTCACCATTCTCGCCAAGTTTCGGAAAATGGTCTTAGTGTTCTGCAATGCAATGCTGGTGGTATGTCACAAAAAAAAAAAAAAAAGATGACGGGTCATGACGGCCTAGTATGCATCTCCGTCGTGTTAGAATTATTACGAACCCTGGTTGTGCCTTTCAATGATTCGGCAGACCCAATGAATAGAGACCATCTGCGTTGATGTGCATCATTTCCCGGCGACTCAGAAACGGCGCTTTTCTGGCGCGCTAGAGAACTTTTGAGGCAATGACTTCGATCACTTATTTAATTTGTTCTAGTTTTTATGTTTGTATTTGCCTTGCCATTGGAAATTAAAAAAAAAAAATTTACAGACTCTTTTTCGATATATCGGAAAGATGTTTGGTAAAAGTTCTTTACTTCTTTGGTACACTTTTCGTTTATTCTCGGATTTGATTCCTCTAAGTTTGACAATTTTCTTTTTATTAATAAAAGAATAAATTTTCTTCAAATCACATGGTTTATACTTAAGGACAAAATCGTACAAAATAAGACTAACCTCTGTAATTGAAATATGTTAACCTTCAATCTTTTGAATCGTTTTGCGGAAAATAGATGCATGATTATGAACAAAATACATTAATATCTCCGATAATTCATAATTGAAAAAAGATTCAAGAATTTTTGGAGATTTGTCTAAACTTATGAAAATGATGAAAGGATGAAATATGAAAGGTGAAATGTGAAATATGAAAGGAGAGGATCAATTCATTGTAAAATATGCTTTATAGCAGGGGGAAGAGCAAGCCATTAAACTTTTGAATATCTCAAAAGTTTTTTGTATTCAACATTTGCGTAACGGTTTGGCGCGGCATCTCTGAATAGATAGATTTACAGATTAGTTTTAACATATCGGGAAGGAGGACACTTTTCAGTACCTACAAAAGGAAAACGATAGGACACCTTAACATTAAGACTAAAGAAAAATTTTATAGGTTTGATAAAATGTACCATCCTCTGATCATTAATTGGAGTTAAGTGAGAAAAACCAAAAGTGCAACTTTTGAGGAGGTTGACAGCGGGTAAAACCGAGTATCTAGAAAGAAAGAAAAAAGGAGAGGAAAGCACACCTAAACAACATTTCATTTTTAGTTTAACCTTTTAGCCAGTTTTAAACTTATAGAAATACAGTTGAGGTTTTATATGGAGAAATCTTGTCAATTCATTTGAATTTGGGCATTCAATCTCTTACGTAACTCGTTTCAGTAGATTTTCTTTCTCTTTCGGAGGAGGCAAGATATCTACTTGAGAGAATTGAAATGAAGATCCACTTTTGCTAGTTTTGGAGGTGCCAGTTTCAGTGGTTAGTGAAGGTTTTTCACCCAGGACTTGGCACCTCCACGGGTACCCAGCTTTACCTCGTTCAACATGAGATCAACTGAATCGATAACAACTTACAGGCTTCACAAAAGTGACAAACCCTAGCAGAATAACCTCATCAAACATTGGGTCATTTACGTTGAATATAAGGCAAAGTAAGAGCTACGTAGCTGGCGTAATGGGTGGACTTACAAACGAAATTTTTTAAACTTTTTCGTAAAATACGAGAAGATTACTAGAAAGTGTTGTTCTCGGACGGGGACCGACAGCACATTTTTAGTATGGACGATTGGTCTTATATCATACGTAAACCGACAGGTAAAAAGAGACATCTGACAGAGGGAAAAAAGGGAGTACCCTATTTTACGTGATTATAGCCCATTTTCCCCAACTTATTTCTGTATTTTCGAAATATGAACAAATATTTAATTTTGATTGTAGGCAAACGAATTTTCATTTTTTTTCCTTAAAAGTAATTCTAAAATAAGTTCAGATTACTCCAGGGTCATTTGGTACTCGCACACACACTTGAATATTATCGTTGCTTAGAATTTTAATAAAAGCAGCATTATACCAAAAAGAAGTACCAAATTTATTAGTTTCAGAATTACGACATTGTGGCCACTCTTTTAGTTTAATTGTTATTTTGAGGCATTTATACGATGTTAGGCTATAAAATAACGAGTCAGACGCTGTAAAACATTTTCTCTTGGTGTCATACATATTTACTTATTATCACCTTCAATATCGCCCCTTTTTCTAATCCTACAACGCTCCATGGGAATCTTCCACAGTTCAAAACAATGCTGAAAGTCATCTGTCAGCTCCTTAAGGACACGCGTCTCTTTCTCTTTCACAATTTGGAAGGACTAAAATCTTGTTCCTTTTAATGCGGATTTCCCCTTAGAAAACAGATAGAAGTCGCATGGCGCCAGATCCGGCGAATAAGTCGGATTGTCTAACATTGGATTGCTGTACATGGCTGGAAACTTGGCAGACAATGCGGAATGACTTGTCCTTCCATAATTCGGGTGGTTTTTTCATTATTCTTTCCCGGAGCTCAGCAAGAGCATGGAGCTAGTAATGTTGATTAACAGTTTGACCTTCAGAAACCCAGTGAAAGTACACGATCCCATGAATATTAAAAAAAAAATCAATCATCATTGCTTTAAATTTAAATTTGCTCATTCGAGCTTCTTTTAGCTCTCAGTGAAGAGGAGCTTTTCAAGTGCATGGATTTGCACTTCGTTTCACGATCATAAGTAAAAAACTACGATTCCTCATGCGTCATTATCCCTCCCAATCAGTTTGTGTCATTTTTAACTCGCATTCAAAGTGTCAGTACAAACATTTTTGTGAGTTTCTTGTTGTTCAAACGTGAGAAAATTACGCACCATTTTGGCGCATACTTTTTGCATGTTAAACATGTTTTGTAAAAATAGCCTTACGAATTCTTTGTCAATTCCTATAGTCTAAGCAATCACACGAATACTTAACCGACGGTCAGATCAAACCACATGACCAATTTTTTCGATATTGCCATCTGTTTTTGATGTAACAGTTCAACTGAAAAGTCCCCAGCCTGACACATAGATGGCGCTACTAGAATTAAATCCATATGTTTTTTAGTTAGCCCTAACCCTCAAAAGATGCGTGTATAAATTTGACAGCTGTCGGATCATTAGTTTGTGAATTATAGCATTTTGAGTGAAGCAACTTTTGTTATTGTGAAAAAAATGGATAAAAAAGAATTTCGCGTGTTGATAAAATATTGCTTTTGAAGGGAAAAAATACAGTTGAAGCAAAAACTTGGTTTGATGCCGAGTTTCCGGACACTGCCCCAGGAAAATCAACCATCAAGGATTGGTATGCTAAGTTTAGACGTGGTGAAATGAGCACCGAAGACTGTGAACGCAGTGGACGCCCCAAAGAGGTTGTTACCGACGAAAACATTAAAAAATTCCACAAAATGATTTTGAATGACCGTAAATTGAAATTGAATGAAATAGCAGACACTCTAAAGA
>BMAW01069549.1:32061-45009 GCA_019974015.1 Nephila pilipes
AATAAAATTGTAATACATAATTTTAAATTCTCTTATGATATCTGATAACTCTAAATACTTCATTAAATTTTCTAGAACCAATTATTTTGATTTTTAGAAAGTTTTTGTTCTCAGTAAGTTGAATTTCTGTGTTTTGTGTGTAATAGTTTTATGATCATTTTCAGTCATTTATCTATCTTGCCATTGAAACTGATTATTTCTTTTTAATGAAATACTCTCTAAAATTGGTTATACATTAAATAAAAATTTCGAGCATTTATTTCCGAAAAGATTCTTTTAAAATTCTTAACTTACAGCATGTCTGAGTAAAACCTTTAAAAGTTTGAAAAATTATAAAATGCTTAATAATTATTTCAGTACTCCAGTGTTTGACAAAAATTTCTTTATTTTTCGCCCCTTTTCTTTGTTCATTCTATCTATATAATTTTTTTTTTTTTTCAAAAAAAATAGTGCTCCGAAGATAGGCACATATCTTAAAAAAGTTGTGGAGACGCTCCGAAGAGAGGAAACTGGGATGGGGAGGGATGATAGGGAAAGAGGAGGATCTGGATGGTATGATGTCATGGCACGCTGCGCAGTGCCCCGAAAAACCCAGTCTCACTGCGCATCAGCATTTGGAGGCAGAAATCGATATGAAATCATTTGGTTGAAACTGGTGGTTATGGAAACGGATTAGTGTGGTTGGTAATCTTAAGGACATTTTTAGAGATGAAATACTTTTTTGACTCGTTATAATGATAGGATCCAGGAGCATGATAAAAAAAATTTTCTTCTCAGCTGATGGATGCATTTTCGTCATATCTTATGAAGGAGTAAAATTTGTTTCATAGATTTATGAAGGCTCTTCGTTTATATTTCATTAACCGTGTATCATGTAGTATATGGGGATCGTTAATTAGAATTCTACGTGTACTGTTTTGAAGTAGTTGTAATTTTTCAATGCTTTTCGGAAGGGATTAATTCCTCTTCATTAAAACATGCTTTTTAGAGAACTTTAAAAAGGACATTATTCAATATTCCTACCAAACATTTCAAAAAGCCTTCCAATCATGGGCAGAAGGAGGGCTAAATTTCTAATGTATGTTGTTTTTGTATTATTTGCTCCCCCACCCCTGAATTTTCATTCTATATGTCGCGTTCGCGAGAAGAATCTGTGAACTACTCAACTTGTAAAATAGAATTTAGAGTAGATTCGCCGGGCGCTCTGTATTTGTAGTTAGAATTCGTGAAGATGAGCGAATAAAGTTTATTGTTATTTGTATATCAGTGAGAATAATCCTTCTTTTGAGTTATTTTATTCGCCTAAAAACCATAGATCATATTTTACGGGTCAAAGAATCTGAGCATCAAGCATTTAAAGGAAGTTCTAAATTTAAATATTGTTCTACTAAGTGCCGATGCAAATGCAACATGGCGTCCGCGACAGGACCTGTATAATTTCGATTTGTGGACAGTAAGTTAAAGAGAGGCTAGTGAATTTTGAACTGGATTATTATTTTGATATTTAAAGTACTTTAAGTTAATTAAAATGGAGCATCTTAAGAAAAAAAGATTAGTAGCTCGCTCTTCATTTTTACGTTTGTACGATTCCATTAAAGATGGCATTTCTACGGTCGGCGATGATTTGGCTCATAGTTTCGATTTAATGGCCGATTTTGAACTGTTGAGTGAGAAATACAATGAACTCTGCATCTTGAATGAAGAAATTCAAAATACTATGTTATTGGAAGCAGATGAAGACTCAACAGAATTGATAGCTGAAATTAATGAATCAGATGATATTAATAGAAAATTTAAAAGAATTAATTTGATTTTTAAAACAAAGTGCAATGTTAGCGAGAGTGATGAAAGTGAATCTACCCGCAGTGTATCTAAGAGAAAATTCAAGTTGCCCTTATTAGAATTAAAGAAATTTGGTGGAGAAATAAATGACTGGCTGCCATTTTGGGGTCAGTTCAGTAAAATTGACAGTGATCCAGATATTGACGATGCTGACAAACTTCAATATCTAATACAATGCATGAAACCTTCCTCTTGAGCAAGAGAATTGGTAGAGAGTTTTCCACCATCAAGGGAAAATTATTGCAAGGTAGTGGATTCTTTAAAATCTCGTTTTAGAAGGGAAGAACTGCTTGTGGAGTTTCATGTACGAGAATTATTGAAATTAACAATATCAATGAATTCTAGAGATCAAAAAGTGAAACTTTCCACCTTGTATGATAGGATTGAAACTCAATTAAGAGCTCTGGAAAGTCTAGGTATGACGACTAAAAAGTATGCAGCAATGCTGTTCCCTCTTGTGGAATCCTGTTTATCAGAAGAAATCCTCAGAGCTTGGCAGAGAAACAATAATGCAAATGATAAAAAAAGGGCAATCAAGATTGGAAAATTTGATGCTGTTTTTGAAAAATGAAGTTGAAGCTGAAGAGTGAATTAATCTGGCAATGAAAGGTTTCTCTGTTCAGCAAAGTTGCAGTGCCAAGACTCACCCATTGAAATGACAGACACCTACTGCTGCTGGACTTTTTGCAGGAAATCAGAATTTCGCTGTAACAACTTGCGTTTTTTGCTATGAAAAGAATCACGAAAGTAGAAATTGTAAACCTGCTTTGGATTTAGATTTGTCAGAAAAAACAGCAATATTATCAAAAAAGAGACGTTGTTACAGATGTTTGAAGATAGGTCACCAAGGGAAGAAGTGCAGAAGCAAGATAAGTTGTTCTCAGTGCCAAAGAAGACATTATAATGTTATGTGTCCTAGAACAAAAGATTTGGAATTACCAGGTTCCAATAAAATGGCTGATCAAACAGAAACATCCATGGAAAAGTTTAGTTCTTTAACAAATCCAACATGTTCGCTAATGTTCTTCTACAAACTTTGGTGGTATATCTCCATGGAAAGAATACTGAATTTCCAAATAGAGCCTTAATCGACACAGGTAGCCAGAAATCATATATAAGTAAAGAAGCTGTTACAATGATGAAATGGGAGCCAACTGGAACTGAAGAAATGACCCATAATCTATTTGGTGGTGTTGAAAGTCATCAGAAGCATCATCTGTACAGAGTATATATGAGTAGCTTCCAAAAAGATTATCACTGTACTTTTGAAGCCTTTGATCAAGAAAAAATATGTGCTGATATCTCAAGAATGAGTGTTGGATCCTGGACAAAAGAGATTAAAGAAAAAGGGATATTCCTAAGTGACCAAGAAGCTTGTTCCATGAATTCTTCATTTGCAGTACATTTGTTAATAGGTGCTGACATTGCTGGAAAACTTTTCACTGGGAAAATTATGAATCTGTCTTGTGGATTAGTTGCAATGGAAACTCTGATTGGATGGACTCTCATGGGTAAACAGAATAATGAAGAAAGGAAGGACAGTTACATGACGGTTTTATCTTTACATGTAAACAATAGAAGTATAAGTGATCTTTAGAGCTTGGACACTATGGGAATATTAGATCCTGCTGATAAACAGTCAAACGGAACTGGAAAATGAAACTAAAGAATTATTTTTGAATTCCATTAAGCAAGATAAAGATGGTAGATATGTTGTTTCTCTACCTTGGTTGGAAGATCATCCTACATTGCCTTCCAACAAAAGTTTGTCTGAAAAAAGATTGAAAAATTCAGTGGACAGAATCAAGGCACTTAATATCCTTTAGGATTATGAAAATGTTTTTGAGGACTGGAGGAAAGAAGGTGTAATTGAAGAAATTAATATTGAATCTCTAGATAACTTTAACTGCCACTATCTTCCTCATCGACCTGTCTTAAAAGAGAACTCTACGACAAAGATCAGACCAGTATTTGATGGTTCAGCAAAAATCAAAGGAAGTCCATCATTAAATGACTGCCTAGTGAAAGGTCCAAACCTTGTATACCATCCATTTTAAACAGATTTCGAATATGGAAATATGGTGTAATAGCCGATATCCGTAAGGCGTTTTTGCAAATTGGTTTCAATGACAAGAACTTTCTGCGATTTCTTTGGTGGCAAGATGGAGACCCAAATATTGTCAAAATTTACAGACATTGTCGAGTGGTGTTTGGCATTAAATCCAGTACATTTCTTTTGGGTGCCACATTAGATTATCATTTAAACAGAGTTTCTGACGATTATAAGTCAACAGCGCAACTACTAAAGAAGTCAATGTATGTTGATAACTGTGTGGCCAGTGTAGCAATTAGGTCTGAACTGATAATGTTTATTGAAGAATCAAAAGAAATTATGGCTCTAGGGAAATTTGATTTGCGTGGCTGGCAACACAACTCTTTTGATGCATCAAAGGGAGATTCTGATTCACAAAATGCTTTTCCTGTTTTACAAGACATACCAGTTCTTGGTCTTATGTGGAACATTAGAAGAGACACTTTAAAAATTGATATGAGTTGTGATATGAAAAATGAATCTACAAAAGTAACAAAAAGATATATTCTGTCTAAATGTCACAAAATATTTGATCCCATTGGCATTACTGCCCCAATTACATTAATTCCTAAGATATTGCTATAACAAACTTGGAAAATAAAAGCCAATTCGGATGACATTTTGCCTGAAGAAATTGTTCATAAATTTGATAAATGGGTGGAACAGTTACATAAGTTAGAAGAACTAGAAGTGCCAAGATGGCTTCAAGTGGATAAAAATGTAAAAAATAGCTTACATGTATTTTGTGATGCTAGTCAACAAGCATATGCTACTTGCATTTTCTTGAGGGTTGAAAATGACCAAAGAGTTACTTGTAACTTGGTGGGAGCAAGATCTAGAGTAGCTCCTCTAAAAAATATTTCTATCTCAAGGTTAGAACTCTTAGGTTGTTGTATTGGCGTGAGACTAGCCAAGACCATATGTGAAGATTTAAAGGAATTTGGTTATCTACTTGTGTATTATTGGTCAGATTCCATGAATTGTTTGTATTGGATAAAAATGATGAACAGTGGGCAACATTTGTGATGAACAGAGTGAAGGAAATAAGGACTAATAGTGAACCAGGTCAGTAGAATCATGTGCCAGGAAATTTAAACCCAGCTGATTTGCCTTCTAGGGGTTGTTAAGGACACACTTTGTTATCTTAAAGATGGTGGGAAGGTCCTGCCTGGTTAAAAGACGAAAAGAAATTGTGGCCTATCTCTGATTTATCACCAGATAAGAGTGTTGTAAAGGCAGAAAAAAGAAAATCGGTTGTTACCTCTTTAGTGGTGTCCAAGAATATTCTAGAATTCTTAAGCAGATTTTCATCATATGAGAAATTATTAAGAGTTACTGCGTGGATCATCAGATTTTGCAATAACTATAAGAATAAGAACATTGCTACTTCAACAAACATGCTTGGTGCTAAAGAACTCAAGGAAGCAGAAATCAGTCTTGTTCATTGTACAAAAGTCCTCATTTTCTTCAAGTAATGACGAAAAATTAAGAAATATACCATATGTGGTAGATAAAAATGGGTTGCTTAGAATGAAGAAAAGATTGACTTTCAGAGAAGATACTGAAGATTTCAAGTTTCCAGTTATTTTGCCTTCTGATCACCCTGTTGTCACAAGTATTATTGTATATAAGCACAAGGAACTCATGCACTGTGGGATTCAGACTTTGATTGCATGTCTTAGAGAGAAATATTGGATTTTAAAGGTCAGAAGAACAGTACGTAAAGTAATCTGTCAATGTGCTCATTGCAAAAGGTTTAATGCCAAGTCTGCTTCAGTGAACTTTGCTCCTCTCCCAAAAGACCGAATCAAGGAGGCAGTCATTTTTGAAGTAACAGGAATAGATTTAGTTGGACCTGTCTTCTTGAAAGATGGAAGTAAATCGTGGATTGTTTTATTTACATGTGCAGTATTTCGAGCCGTACATCTGGAACTTGTGTCTTCCATGTCTACAGTGAAATATTATATAACATTATATTTAAGTCACGCCCTCTTTTTGTAAAACGTTATGATGCTAGAATTAAGCTTTTTGGTTTTGGCATCAATGTAGAAAAATAAATGGAACTGTTTTGTTTTTAAAAACGGTTGTGATTTTTTTGTCTCTTAAAGAATAGCTGTTCTAAATATGAAATCTCGGTGAACCAGGGGTTCGAGTAAATATTTTTAACAAGAAAAAGAGATATTATGTACCGAATAAGGTTTCTTTAGATTTTAAAGTTAAGTTTTAATTTTATATTCTGATTTGTTATTTCGATCTTGTGATATCTGGCGTCCTCGACAGGATTTTTATATGAATAAGTATTGATTTTTTTAGACTTATATATATTAAAAGTAAAATGTTTCAAGCTGTAAAACATTTTAAAAAGGAAGATTTAGTAAATCTTGTTCAAGAAATTAATGAATGTCTTCCTGACAAAGTGACTATTGTTTCGTTAAAAGACGTTATTTTGCAAAGTAATGCATATAAAGATGATTCTGACTTTGTTACAAATGTATTTACTATGATAATTTCTGATAGAAAGCAGAAAGAAGACGAATTAAAAGTGCAGGAAGAACGAATAAAACTTCAAAACGAAAGTGAAGAGAATGAGAAACAAAGGTTGCACGAACTTGAGTTGGAGAGGATACAATCGCATACGGCGCCAATTGGCGATGCGGAATCTACAGATATTGCAGCCAAGAAAAAGTTTCACTTGCCAAAGCTTGAATTTCGACAATTTTCTGGAAATTTAGTGGATTGGCTTCCGTTTTAGAGCCAGTTTGAGCCCATACATAATGATTCAGATATAGCACCGGAAAATAAATTCCAGTATTTGATTCAAGCAACGGTTTCGAAATCACGTGCACGGGAGATAGTTGAAAGTTTTCCTCCAACTGGTGCGAACTACACTAAAGCAATCGAAAGTTTAAAAGCTCGATTTGGTAAAGATGATCTATTAGTAGAGGTATATGTAAGGGAGCTTTTAAAATTAATAATATCTGTTCAGAAGAATGAAAAACTTGTGTTAACATCGTTGTATGACAAGCTTGAATCTTATTTACGAGCTTTAGAGACTTTAGGCGTTACAACTGATAAATGTGCATCAATCTTATTTCCTATGGTAGAGTCATGCTTTTCGGAGGACTTTTTGAGAGCATGGAACAGAAGTGCTTCTTCAGCAGTTTCTACAGATGCTAAAGAACGATCAACGAATTTGATGAATTTCCTGAAGGCCGATACTGAAGGAGAAGAACGAATAAATTTAGCCATGTCTGGTTTTGGCTTGGGTGCTGGTGAAAATCGTGGATTTGTTAAGAAGCGAGTAGGGCAATTGTCCTCAGGAAGAGTGGCTACTGCCGCCAATTTACTTACCACTGCTTCAAAGGAAGTGAAAAGAGAATGTGTTTTTTGTTCTGGGAAGCACTTAAGCCCAGACTGTTTTACAGCTCAAAAAATGAGTTTAGCTGAGAGACAGAATATATTAAGAGAAAAGCAGTGTTGCTTCGCATGTTTGATGGTCGGGCATCTAGTTCGTAAGTGCAGAATGTTTCTGAAATGTATAGTGTGTGGTAAAAAACATGTTCCACTTATGTGTGAAACTCTTAGTTCTAGAAATAGTGAATCAAACAAGAGGGAAGAGAATTGTACTCTTTCAAAAATTAATATGTCCAACATTAGTGTAGAACCTAAGGTATTTCTTCAAACTCTTAAAGGAAAGCTGGTATCTGAAAATAAAGAAATTCTAGTGAAAATTGTGCTTGATTCCGGTTCCCAGCGATCTTATGTTCTTAAAAGTCTAGTAAATAAAATGGGTTATGCTCCTGTAAGGACGGAAACTTTGGTACATTCACTATTTGGTGGGAATACGTCAAAAGAAACTACACACACATGTTACAGAGTTAGACTGAAAAGTGTGATCAACAACTTTGCCTGTAACTTTGAAGCTTTGGACCAGGTTACAATTTGCAACAATATTATGCCAGTTACTCCTGGGCCATGGTTAAAGGAGTTGAAAAAGATGAACATTTCTTTAAGTGATGTTGGTGACAAGCCTGAGGAAGTGAAAGTGTTAATAAGCGCTGATATTTTTGGAAAGTTCTTAACTGGACAGCGCTTAGTTTTATCATGTGGTTTAGTCGCTATTCAGACTGTACTTGGGTGGACTTTGGTAGGAAAAGTGCCCGGAAATGAAATTTCTTCAAATTGCTCAATGTTGGTGACATCACTTTTCGTGAAATAACAAGACTTTTCGAATTTATGGAAATTAGACTCTATTGGGATCAAGGATCCAATTGAAAAGATTTCAAAACAAGAACAAGAAGAACTAACTAAGGAGCATTTTCTGCAAACTGTGAGGTATAATGAAGATAAACGTTATGAAGTTCACCTCCCTTGGTTAGATAATTGTGTGCCACTACCTGATAATCTTGAATTGGCAAAAAGAAGATTAGATACTACAACCAAGAAGCTCTGTAATGAAAATTTATATGAAAAATATGAACAAATTTTTTTGGAATGGCAGTGTGAAGGAATCATCGAAGAAGTGCCAGCTAATGAGGTCAATTTACCTGGAAATTATCTTCCCCATAGACCAGTCGTCAAACCAAGTAGCTCAACACCCATTAGACCAGTGTTTGATGCATCTGCTCGAATGAAAGGACATCCATCACTTAATGAATCTTTGCACAGTGGACCGAATCTTATTGAGCTTATTCCTGACATTTTACTACGTTTCCGAGAAAAGAAAATTGGTATCACGGCTGACATTAGAAAAGCCTTTCTTCAAATTAGTGTTCGCAAGAGTGATAGAGACTTT
The DNA here is from genome assembly GCA_019974015.1 of Nephila pilipes. Classification (NCBI taxonomy): domain Eukaryota; kingdom Metazoa; phylum Arthropoda; class Arachnida; order Araneae; family Nephilidae; genus Nephila; species Nephila pilipes. The sequence goes on from BMAW01069549.1 coordinate 40,791, forward strand.
TTAAGATTCTTATGGTGGGAAAACAAAGAAAAAAAGAAGTTGAGAGTATTTCGCCATACAAGAGTAGTTTTCGGTGTTACATCCAGCCCTTTTCTTTTGGGAGCCATCATACAATATCATATAAGTAACAATGAAGTCTTAAATTCAGAGTTAAAAGATATATTGCTAAATAGTTTTTATGTAGACAACTTAGTCACAAGTGTGCATAGCATAGATGATATGGAGCTACTTATTTCGAAATCTACAGAAGTTATGTCTAAGGGAGGTTTTGACCTTAGAGCCTGGGAACATTCCAACAAAAACCTCAAAGTACCAAAAGAACCAGAGATTTCCCTTCTTGGACTATTATGGAACACTCAAAAGGACACATTGAGAATAAATATGAATTGGATTACTGAAATAAATTTAGAGAAACTTACTAAACGGGACATTTTGTCAGTTGCAAATAAAGTTTACGATCCAATAGGTTACACATCTCCTGTTATGCTTTGTCCCAAATTAATTTTACAAGAAACATGGAAAACCGGCATTGGGTGGGATGAAGATATAACTGGACCTCTTCGAGAAGAATTCTTTCAATGGTTTAAAGAGTTAGAAATTTTGAAGGAAATTAATATTCCTCGTTGGATCAACGTTTCTTCGAATGCTGTGGAAAGTTTTTCAATACATATATTTTGTGACGCAAGTAAGCTTGCGTATGCTGCTGTTACGTTCCTTGTACAGCAAGGTGAACAGAATAATGTACATTTCTTAGCCTCCAGATCTAGGATTGCACCTTTGAAAACTGCTACAATACCAAGACTGGAACTTCTTGCGGCTTTGATAGGAGCAAGATCAACGAAGTCAGTAGTGGATGCACTTGGTTGGACTTCCGTGAAATGTTTTTATTGGAGTGACTCCACTACAGCTCTTACTTGGATCACTAAGGATGAAAATTGGTCTGTTTTTGTAAAAAATAGAGTGAATGAGATAAGAAAATTGTCGCAGCCCTCTTCTTGGTGTTATATACCTGGAATTGACAATCCAGCTGATCTGCCCTCCAGAGGATGTAAAGCTAGTGTATTAATGAAAGCTAGATGGTGGGAGGGACCACAGTGGCTCTGTTCATTTCAATATGATGCATCTTGCAACAATACGAAATTGATGAAGAAGAGATACAGAAAGAGAAAAAGAAAAGTTCCGTAGCTGTTTTAGTGTCTACAAATCAACCACCAACTTTGTCTTGTAAGTGGGTTTATGATCGTTTTTCAAATTACAACAGCATTGTGAAGTTGGTAGGATGGATATATCGTTTTGTAAATAACTGTAGATGCGATATAAGCCAACGAAAAAAGGGAATTTTAAGTGCTGAAGAATACAAGAAAGCTGAAAAACAACTTATAAAATTAGTCCAAACAGAATCTTTTGTTGATGAATATTACGAAAAGCTAAAAACCTTACAAGCACAGAAAGATTATGAGGGAATCATACGTCTCAAGACAAAAATTGTAATGTGTAAAGACACTAAAGACTTCAAGGAACCGGCAGTCCTTCCATCAAATCATGAAGTGGTGAGAAGATTAATATATTCACATCACATAAAGAATAGCCATGCTGGAACACAAATTTTACTTAATCTTTTAAGAGAACAGTTTTGGATTTTTAACGGAAGAAAAACAGTTAGATCCGTTATTGCAAATTGCATTTTTTGCAAAAGATTCTCCTCTAAGTCTGTTAAAACTGCAGCTGCTCCTTTACCAGAAGATCGAGTACGTCAAGCCAATGTATTTGAAATATGTGGGATTGATTTTGCCGGACCCTTAGTATTAAGAGATGGCACAAAGTCCTGGATATGCATTTTTACATGAGCTGTTTTTAGAGCTGTGCACTTTGAGCTCGTTACTACATTATCTACTGAAGGTTTTTTGATTGCCTTACGCCGTTTTATAGCTCGAAGAGGAAGGTGCAGCATTATTTATTGTGACAATGGCCTTAATTTTGTCGGGGCTTCAAATTTATTTAAAGGATTGGATTGGGACCGAATATGCACAGACAATACACTTCAACCAATTGAATGGAAGTTTAACCCACCTTCTGCACCCTGGTGGGGTGGTGGGTGGGAGAGAATTGTAGGTATTCTTAAAAATCTCCTAAGAAGAGTACTCGGGAAAGCTTGTTTAACGTACGAAGAATTCCTCACTGTGCTGTGTGATTGCGAGTCTGTGATAAACTCACGTCCTTTGACTTACATCAATGAATGTGATGGCGAATTTGTGCCATTAAGCCCTGCAATGTTCCTACAGGATATTAAAACCTCTGGAATTCCTGAATGTGATGCTGTTGATCATAAAAGTCTGAACAAACGTGTCAAATACAGAATGACTTTGAAATAGAACCTTAGGAGCAGATTTAGATCTGAATACCTTGGAGCACTTATAAAGAGTCCTGAACAGAAAAGTTCTACCAAAATATCCATTGGAGATATTGTGTTGATAGGTAGTGACAAAACTAAGCGAATAAACTGGCCTCTCGGACTTGTAATTGAACTTATACCTGGAAAAGATGGTGTGTGCAGACTGATAAGACTTAAAACTTCTCGAGGAGAGATTCTTCGTCCAATTCAGCGGGTTTACCCTTTAGAGGTTTCGTCGGATAAACCATTTCTTGCTGCAGAACAACGTAAGACTACAGAAATTGACTCCCAGAACAATCATGACTCACAAATAACTGATACGATTTCAACTCAAGTAAAAACAAAATTGGGTCGAGTTGTAAAAATTCCTGATAAACTTAATTTGTAATTTAAATGTTGAGTAGTAGCCATTGCACTACTCAAGATGGGGGGATGTGAAATATTATGTAACATTATATTTAAGTCACGCCCTTTTTTTGTAAAACGTTATGATGCTAGAATTAAGCTTTTTGGTTTTGGCATCAATGTAGAAAAATAAATGGAACTGTTTTGTTTTTAAAAACGGTTGTGATTTTTTTGTCTCTTAAAGAATAGCTGTTCTAAATATGAAATCTCGGTGAACCAGGGGTTCGAGTAAATATTTTTAACAAGAAAAAGAGATATTATGTACCGAATAAGGTTTCTTTAGATTTTAAAGTTAAGTTTTAATTTTATATTCTGATTTGTTATTTCGATCTTGTGACATCCACTGACAAATTTCTGCTTGCACTAAGACGATTTATAGCTCGCAGAGGAAGACCTGCAATTATCTATACCGATAATGGTAAGAATTTTGTTGGAGCCGATCACCTTCTGCAGAAGATTGACTGAGATTAAGTGATTGCCGATGGGACTGCAAAAAGAATTGTGTGGAAATTTATACCCCCTGCTTCTCCTTGGTGGGGTGGATGGTGGGAGCGTTTAATTGCCTTGGTTAAAGATCTACTGAAAAGAGTCCTAGGGAAAGCCTGTTTAAAATACGAAGAATTTAATTCTCTACTATGTGAATGTATAAACTTTCATTATTGATCATTAATGTGGAATTATCTAATTGCATCAATTAAATCCATCTGGACAAAATATTGATATTTGTCAAACTTATGACTTCAGCCTATTTGATATACTTGTGTTTGGTAGTAATAGTAAATTTTGAGAAATTTGAGAGAAAATCAAATTATATTTCTTAAATACTCGAAATGTATCATATTTTACAAGTAGTTAAATGTTGTATCTTTTGATTCTTTTATATTAAAATGCTGATTTGCCGGAAACGGCATGGTAATTTATCCTAATTAATAACTTTAAATAATTTATTAATTCTTTCAGAAACAGTTCCTTTGAGTGTTATGAGCATTGTCTTTTCCCTTTAAGCTGAATATCTGTGTTGTGTGTTGAATGTTTTTATGATCTTTCTCATTCCTTTATCTGTCTTGCCACTTTAGTTGATTAGTTTTCTTTTCATGAAATACTCTTGAAAATTGCTTAGACATGAAATGAAAATAATTACTTTTACTTTTTAAAGCATTCATTGTGGAAAATAATCTTCTAATATTAACTTCCATTCTGTCTTATTCAAATCTATAAAAATTAGCAATATTTATAAAATCGTTAATAATTATTATTTCTGAAAGGTTAGAAAAATGTATTTCAGAAAGAGCTTGTGCACTTTATGAGGACCAGTAACATGTATCTTTTGTTTTCATAGGATAGAAAAATGTATGGTAAATTTACTTTATGCAATTATATATATATATATATATATATATATATATATATATATATATATAT
>BMAW01069561.1:0-10057 GCA_019974015.1 Nephila pilipes
AGATCAGATAATGAGCTGCAGCTAAAAATTAAATTGTCTGGGGCTTTCTTTTCATCTTTATTTTCTCATTTTAGAATGACAAGAATGACAAATTATTTCTTTTTTTTTTCCACATTTCAATAATTAGAGAGATCGAATGAGACTATCGAAATAAATCTTCTAACCAAAAATGTTTCATTGTGCATTCTTGAAGTATTAATTGTTGTTTAAGTTAATGAGAATTAAACGAAAAATCTTAATTTAAATTAATTTATTCGAAATTATTTTCATGGGGCATATATAATTTTAAATGGAACAAAATACCCATTGGGTAATTTTTTTTAATTAGATATGTTTACAAGAAAAGTTTTTATATTCCATATTAAAATATATATATCTCAGAAAAAAATGTTTTATGCAAACATTACTCAAAATTAAAAAAAAATTAAAACTATTTCAATGCAAAAAATTCCTACTACTTCTACAAATTTGTAATAATTTAAAGTAATTTTTTGTGTGCTCAAATTCGGACAATTTTATGCATTGATTAAATTGAGCTAGTATTATTAATATTTTTGTGTACATTTGTTTTCAATCAGAAACTGTGAAAAACAATAAAATTAATTATATTGTATTTTGTGGATTTTTCTTAAAGATAATAGTTTATATTTGCCTTTATGCACAGAATTACCAAACATATTGTACAAATCAGATATAAAACATTTCAAATATTTATGCTGATTACAAAATGCCTTAGCGTTTTAAGGATACGAAAGTCATGAGAAATAATAATCTTAGAAAAAACAACTAAAAATTTTGAAGGTCATTGAAATGAAATTGCACGTTGTTGAAAAAAATTTAAATAACTTACTATATAAATTAACTACAGCAGTGAAAAAGTTATATATGTTAAGAAAGAACATAGAACTAAAATAAAGTAATAAAATTATATTTTCGATATTTAGGAGATTTTTAGTTCACTGTGTATCCTTAAAATAGGATAAACTAGCTAAAGGTTTTGGTAGAATGAAGGAACTATAAAATATTTTATACACAAAGTAGTGGATTTTGATATAAGGTTTTATTATAAAATGTATTTTGATTAAAATACAAATTCAGTTTTAAGAAAATAGGAATAAGAAAATAGGAAGAGTTTAATACAGAATTATGCTTAGAAATATCTTTAAAGTTCAATTTCTGCATTTAATTGTTGCATTAAAATGTTTTGAAACTGAACATTCTTATTGTTATACCTAATTTAAATTCTTCATAGTAAAAAAGTCGTTTCTGTACTCAAAATAACTTCTCTATATTTGACTATGATAAACAAATTTTTATTAAAAATAAAAACTAAAGAAACTCGTTAAAATATAACTATGATTTCAAACGCCTTACTTAATCAGTTCCCACATTGCATATAGCTACAATTGCTTTACTGACGTAATAAATTGAATTAGAAGCATTAAATAGTGCCAGCATAGTCATTATTCGTCGGAGCGTACTACACATTAAGTAATACATTTTTAAGATAAGCATTTTATTACAATGTTTTATTCTATTATTAAAATATTTTCAATTATTTTAAATGAAACCAGTACGCATTACGAACAGATTTAAGTATAAATAGATATTTACAGAAATGTATACTTGTTATGAACTATTGGCATGTTTACACCCTGCAGTGCTATTTCAAAGAAATTTACTTTGTTCTCTTTCGTTCCTAAGTAAAAAAATAAAAGACTAAACAACAATGATTTGGATAATTCTATATCATATAACAGGTAAATTGAAAAGTTCCCGGCCTGACACATAGATGGCGCTACTAGAATTAAATCCATATGTTTTAAGTTAGCCCTAACCCTCAAAAGATGCGTGTATAAATTTGAAAGCTGTCGGATCATTAGTTTGTGAATTATAGCATTTTGAGTGAAGCAACTTGTGTTATTGTGAAAAAAATGGATAAAAAGGAATTTCGCGTGTTGATAAAATATTGCTTTTTGAAGGGAAAAAATACAGTTGAAGCAAACACTTGGCTTGATACCGAGTTTCTGGACACTGCCCCAGGAAAATCAACCCTCAAGGATTGGTATGCTAAGTTAAGACGTGGTGAAATGAGCACCGAAGACGGTGAACGCAGTGGACGCCCAAAAGAAGTCGTTACCGACGAAAACATTAAAAAAATCCACAAAATGATTTTGAATGACCGTAAATTGAAACTGAGTGAAATAGCAGACACTCTAAAGCTATCAACTGAACGTGTACATCATATCATTCAAGAATATTTGGGTAAGAGAAAGCTCTGTGCAAAGTGGGTGCCTCGCGAGCTCACTTTTGACCAAAAACAACGAGTTGATGATTCGTAGCAATGTTTGAAGATGATCAAGCGTATTAAATACAAGTGTTTGCGTCGATATGTGACAATGGATGAAACATGGCTCCATCATTTCACTCCGAAGTCCAATCGACAGTCATCCGAGTGGACTGCACACTTGTACCCGCTCCAAAGCGTAGGAATACGCAACAGTCGGCTGGCAAGGTTATGGCGTCTGTATTTTGGGAAGCGCATGGAATAATTTTCATTGACTACCTTGAAAAAGGAAGGACCGTCAACAGCGACTATTACATAGCGTTATTGGACCGTTTGAAGGACGAAATCGCCGAAAAACGGCCGCATTTGAAGAAAAAGAAAGTGCTGCTTTACTAAGACAATGCACCGTGTCACAAGTCAGTGAAAACGATGGCAAAAATCCATGAATTGGGCTTCGAATTGCTTCCTCATCCACCGTATTCTCCAGAACCAGCGACTATTTCCTGTTTTCAGATCTCAAAAGAATGCTCGCTGGGAAGAAATTTTCGTCGAATGAAGAGGTGATCGCCGAAACAGAGACCTATTTTGAAGCAAAGGACAAATCGTACTGCAAAAATGGTTTCGAAAAGTTGGAGGGTCGCTATAATCAGTGTATCACCCTTGAAGGGAATTATGTTGAATAAAAAAAACTAATTTTGCCAAAAAAGTGTGTTTTACTATGGTAGGCCGGGAACGTTTCAATTGACCTGTTACATAGATTTAAACACATAAAATGCAGCCTAATCCACAGAAATTTAGATTATTTTGGATATTGCTGTAATTAGCGTAGGATGCATGTTAACAATAAAATGTCAATTCATTTAAAGTAAATTTACTATTTAGATAAATCCGCGAGGTGGAGATGTTTTAAATTATCTCTGCGGATTGGACAATAAGTGATTAATTATATTGTGGTAAATAATCAAAATGAAAGATTTCCTTGTTGATCAATTTTAATGAAATCCTAATACCACGTGTGAGTCCCATACATTAAGTCATACTATTCAGAAAAGGAAACATTTTTGACTTATTTTTCATTGCCTCTCGACATGAATTAGATAAGAGATTATGCTTAGAGATATATGTTAAACTTTAAATATTTTGAAAATTCTACTCTTAATCTGAGGGAATTAATGCTTCTCATTTTGTGTTCATGCACTTTTTTCAATTACTTTACTATTATTTTTTATTATCGTATGAATTTTTTTTAAAAAAAATGAGCCATAGATTTATTTTTATTCTTTGGAAATATGCGTACAATTGCATTAAAATATTCATTACAAAACTAATAATGGATCGAGATGTTCTTTACCTGGATTTTTTATGCTTAGTAAGAAATATCAGTTTGCGACATTTCTTAATAAAGCATCAAATGAAAATAATTCACTCTTATCGGATGGGGGAGGTACGTAGATTACAACACGCAGTTTGCAAATCTGGCTTAATATTATCGGACACAACAGTATAAAAAGCATTTACTAATCTAACAAAGTCTATTAGTAATTAATGTTATAAGTAAAATGTTCAGAGAGTATTGTGCCGACTGAAATTTCAAATGCAATTTTACAATTCTAGATCCATCCTTTTAACAATCTGTGCTGATGTTCGCCGACACACTAAGCTAAACTTAATCTTAAAAGTAATAACTTCACCAGTGATGACATTTTATGAGTAAATTAAAACAAATAATGTGAGATTGAAATTCCTCGTGGTAATCCTCGGCTAAAACTTAAATTATGTCGTTGAATTTTCGAAAAGTTGAGTGTTATGAATTTGCTTTTTCTATAAAGAAGTATGTTGTGGAATTTTCTATCAAGATGTATATTATATTGGGAAATTTCTACAAAAACGTACATTACGTCAAGGAATTTTCTATCTGAAGTCTATCCCTTAAGCCTTTAAGCAGTACGCTTTAATAAAGAACTATGACATGATATTCAATTGAATCGAAATAGTTATACGATAAAAAGTATCGGATATGTACTCATTGCCATCACAATTTGCGCACCAAGAAGTAAGAGTAGGTTTATTACGAGACTTGGTATGAAGGTACGTTTAGGCAGTTATGTAAATGATTAGAAATGCAGCAGGACTGCACATTGCGTAATGCTACCAGAGGGAGTTGAACTTCGTTCTCCTTAGATTATAAAACAGGTAAGAAGAGCTTATTTATTTGCGAGTATTTAATTTATTGCAAAGGGGGCCCTTTTTAACTAATGCCATTTCCCCACCATCGAAGACAATATGAGCAGCTGTCAGAGTTCGAGAGAGAAATAACCATAGGCATGATGAAAACCGGATGGTCCTCTCAGGGAATAGCATGCCACCTAGCCCGTTCTCCCTTAACTGTGAGAAGGTGTTGGGACCAGTGGACAAGAGAGAGTTCTGACACATAGCGACTAGACTTAGGATGCCCTCGACAGACCAATAATCAAGAAGACCATCACATCAAATGACACGCCCGGATAACGCCAACTGTCTTATTGTCCACCATCCATACATAGACAGCACCTTCAATAAGAGCTTCTGTGTGTGTCTAAAATCACCTGTCTCAAGGATAGTTGTTATCGCGGCGCTCATTATGTATACTGCCATTGACACTCACTCACCGGTCTCCTCCGTTTGGAATGGTGTCGCGCTCGAAGGGAAAGGACTGCAACCAAATCGAATCCGGTCGTCTTTAGCTACGAATCCGGATACAGTTTGGGCAGTGATGACAATCGCTTATGTGTGTGGAGACCCCATTGTGCACGCCTTAATCCTGCCTTCACTGTTTACAGAGACACCGCTTCCACAACTAGTGTAATGGTATGGGGAATCATCGCATACGACACAAGGTCACCCATAATATTGATCCACGGCTCCATGATAGTCCAAAGGTACGTTCGTAACATTCTTCAGCCACATGTCTTGCCACTTATGACAGGGTCTCCCAGAAACTATTTTTCAGCTGGACAATGCTCACCTACACACAGGACTACCTCCACTACATTTCCAACATTCCCTGGCCTGTTCGATCCCCAGCATTTGTCTCTGATCAACTATATCGGTGATCATTTAGTATGGCAAGTTGGACAGCCTGCGAATTTGGTCGAATTAAAGGAGCGTTTATAGCAACTGTGGAACGAAATGTAGTAGGACATCATTCGGAATTATTAAAATTTAATGCCCAGGCGTATCACATCATGAATTGATGCTAGAGGTGGTCCAACAGGGTAAAAAACTTTTATTCATTTGTATTTTTCCTACAATAAAGGATCATTTTGCTTTGATTTTGTAATCACTTACTTACATCAATATTGTACATACATATGTAAAATTTCCTTTTATTCTGACAACTATTTATTGGTACGAAAATTTTTATGGCATTGAGTGTATTTCATAATTAATTATTGATATTTTGGTTAGTTATGGCAGAATATGCTTGAACGCGGGAAAGAAAGTAGAAAATTCACAAAAATGTCGAGTTTCAATAGGGCAACTCGAGTATTTTTAACTTAGCAAAAGTTGTTGAGGTTCGGCTTGGATCTTCTATCGCACGTAGACCCCAGATATATTTTACTCTCGGAATTTTACTTATTTAGGTCTCAATAAAACTCTATTCAAAGCAAATTCTAATCAACATAGTTAAAATACATTAGGTAGATGAAGAGACGAAAAAATGTATTGAAACAAATGGGTGCATGTGAAATTCTGTATATATATGTAATTTTTATACGCTCTCTTCGAATTTTCTCTAGAAATTGTTAGGGATTTTTTGAAAACCGCAGTATTTTAAAGATGATATTTTTCGAAACTATTACTATTTTTCATATTTTGAATTGTAGAAACTGACGTTTATCAGTAGAATTATTTAATTCTGAGAATATGCATTACACCTGCGTGCTAAGTTCTTTAAGGGGACTTAGTAGTTACCTTACGAAATCAAAAGTAGAACATTTTGACAAACTTTTTTCAATTCTTCATAAAACATCACTTTTTGCTCATTTCAGTATGAAACTTTGCCAGTTTGTGTAATAAAGTGCATAGTTTAAAATATTGGGACAAGTTTTGCTATTAAATTAATATATTTTCTTATACAATATGAAATATGTGTACAAAAATTTGAAAAATAAATTAGCTTACCTCACGTTACCCACAAGATAACTTTTGAAAGATGTACAGTAGAACCATAATTCTTATACCAAATTAAAGCTAAATAATAACCTTATTCTATAAACCTCAAATTTTAAATTTACCTTACAATAAAAAAAATTGAAAAATTAAAAAAGTTATCAAGTTTGTATTTAGTAACTTTTTTTTCATGTATCATGTTATAAAATAAAATCTAATCATCCTATTAACAAAATTGAGGTTCACAGAATAAAGATTTACAAGTACAACACTCATGTAAAATTTTAAAGCTCTGCATGCAAAAATTTTTTTAATCCTGTGGGAAAGTGTGAAAATAGCAAACTGAGAAAAAGAGGTTTGTTTGCATTGCATTACATAGAACAAGCCACTATATATATTTATATTTTTTGTTGCACAGGACGTAATAATTGTCGGATTTTGACGCGGTTTGCTTTAAAATGCTCCTAACATTCAGTACTATTTTTGAAAACAAATTTGAAAAATCGAATTTTTGAAGGCGCAAAGGTACTAAGTCCCCTTAACTCAGCGCATTATCTTACAACATTGTTTTTGTATTTGTTGATGTGGTACATATAAAATATAAGAAACGTTCACATAATAAGGAATAGTAAAAAATCATGAAATATTAAGCCATAAAGAGAGGATAATTTCATTTTGTTCAAATGAATAATTTCCGAAGTATAAAGAAATCGAAGATAAAAATACAGAAACAATTAAACTTCAACAACAATTAAAATTTTCTCTCCGCCTTTATTATATATAAATTACAATATGAAAATATACGAGTAAGTCATAAAAGAAATTTATATAATACACGTATCTGGCAGTATAAGAATTTTCAAATATTAATATCCATTTACTACTGGCAAATAGATGAGCTTAACCTTGTTATACTAGTAACTAATATTTGCCATGTAAAAAATCTATATTACGATAAATATTATTGTACCGATCATAACGCATGGAAATACGAAATTATAATTGGATTATTACCAAAATAAAAGGCTAATTACTCAGTTTGCGGTTCGTTACGCTTGATATGATTTATAAACGCATTCGAAATTCCATGTCATTAAAATTCCACATTTCTAATGGAATTAGCGTTTTATATTTCGGCACAAATTCCTCATGTATTTGCAGAGCAGGTACATAATTATGAGATAAGTTTGTATTATATATATTTAATTGAATTATTTGTATCAGATACCAGATGAAGGTATTCAAAATAATTGATTTAAGTTTTGGATAGTCATCATGTGTCCTGCGGCTTAATTATCGAATTAGGCTCATTGATGAATAGTGTATAGTAGTTATTAACATTTTAAAGATATAGAAAGGTTTTATAAAATATTCAATATTTGGCTTTTGAAAACAATATAAAGGAAACTGTATTAAATTTTAATTCACTTATCAGAAAATCTAACGATTTTCTACGTGTTACATATAACAGAAAAACATTTTTTTCGCATTCTTAAAGTCAACCAAATATCGATCATAAAGAGAATTTTTATTATGTATAATTACTATCTTAATCTTTTTTTTTTATCTTTTACGTAATTTTTTTAATTAATATCTGTTTCGAATGACTAAATTACATAATGAAAGAGTAACGCTTAGCAAAATGAATAAAAACTTGAAGTTTAAGTAAATTTCTTTCCTATTTATCTAAATTACACTTTGTACATATTCAGGAAATACAAAAGACCGAAAAAAAAAACTCCAGGAAAATTTAATTATCTTAAATGTAAAGGGCAATGAAAAATAATAATATATATAATAATTTGCCAAAAAAGTTATTTTAACACAAATCGTTTAAATTTTTAAAAAGAAATTCTTAATTTTAAATTAAAGAAAATTTAGTAACAGTTTAAATTACATCAAATTTAGCTCATCATTATCAGAGAATTAATCTAATGTTTACTTTAATTAAAACTTAAACAAGTTTATTACTAATTTAATCAAGACAAAATAAAATACTTTAGAAATATTAAATTAAGTTAGAACGTTAAGTATATATAACACAGCATGCTTGTAAGTTTCGTTATTATGTTATGATACTTAACTCTTTTTTTATCAGTATTTATAGAAAAGAAAATTTATTTCAATAATGGAAACTTAACCAAGAAAAGAATGAAAAATTATATTTTAACAAAATATGCTTCAAAAATGAATATTTGTAGAAACCTAATACAATGATAAAATTTTCATTCGAATTAACTATATTTTTCTGAAATATAATTCTGTTTTATTCCAATTGTCTAAAACATTAAATGTTGCCAAATTATTTTATTTAATTCGAAGTGAAGTTATAATAATTATCACACTACAAACACTTTTAAGGAATATTTAGTATTTTCTAATATTACTACTTTATTTACTATGTGATATAATTCTAAGTTTCTAGTAAGAAAGTAAAATTCTAGCTTAACATTATTTTGTTCCTAGTTTAGATTGTTCCTTGTGTTTTGATCAGTGATATTAACTACATTCGAGAGGGGGGGGAGAAAACAATTTTTTTTTTACTAACATCAACTTATTTTATTTAAAAACTGCTGGTTCTAAATTACTCTTCCAAAAAATATCATTCTTAACAATTAGAATGCTACCTACTTTTCACAACAAAAAGTTTCAAAGGAATGGATAAAATGTTAAAGAGCAGATGATAAATTATTAAAGCTAATGATAAAATTTTGTTCAGGTCTTAAATTTAAATCAAACGATAAATTATTTAAAGAAATACGTCTTGGTAGAAATATAACCACTTTTGTCATAAAGTAAAAAGAAATTAATTAATAAAAAATTTTAAGTTTATGTCAACACCTTGTCATTTTGAAATAATATTTTTTTCGTCATTAAATTGTAAAAAATGATGTAATATTTTCTTGAATTTCTCTCTAAAGCCGAAAATGGGAATCTGAAAAGGAGTAGAAAAAAAAGAATAAATAAAAACAACAAAGGGGGTTATTCTTTTATGAGGGATAACCCTCTATTAAGAATCGTTTGGTCATGGTTATTAAACATTTTCAAAAAAAAAAAAAACCATTAGAAACAAAAAGCTTATTTGTATTGAAACGCATTATATTCCCTTCATTCTTTCAAATCCCATTTATTTAAAGCAGCGATTTTATTTTCATCGTTTATTTACCATGATTATTTTATTTCTATTTCTTAAAATATTTATTTTGCAGTCTGATACGTTTTTTGTTAAGGCTCCACCATTTGACGCATTTTTTTTGCATGGGTTTATTTCCTCGGCTCTAGGCAACGATACTAATTTGATTCAGCTTCTTTCTTGTCTATATCCCTTCCAATTACTCGCTAACCTAGAAAACTGGAAAAAAAATTGGGCAAAAATGATTTGGAAAAAGTCATGTCTAGTATTAAGCCAAAAATGTGGTAGAAAAAATCGGCCAAATATGCCAATTTGGCGTTGATAATACATCGTATTGCTTATAAGAAAAAGTAACTTAATTCTCAAAATAGTTAACTTTCGAACTTCAGAAATAGAGGGGTTTTTTTCTTCTGAAATCGCATTTGATCAAATTTAACATTTTTAATGCTTCATTAACGAGAAGTTAATAAATATTATCCTTTTGA
>BMAW01069568.1:0-16883 GCA_019974015.1 Nephila pilipes
AAATAAATACTAATGAAAAATAGTTATAAATTTATCCAAAATGAAGCAATTATTTATTAAAATTATCAACATTAGAAACATTTACACCGAGATTCCTTAGACTTTAGGACACTTGATTTTTAAGAAAATCATACAAAAAATTGAATTATTATTATTCAAATTAATCAATCAACGTAATAAAAATATTTATAGTGAAATGCTTATTGTGTTTAGAATATATATTTATAAAATACTAATATTGCTCATAATGTTTATTCTCTTAAGCAAAAGATAAAAACTTTTCATCTTACTATTATATATAAAAGGTAAAAAAAAAAAAAAAACATAAAATCCACAAAATTAATATTTCTTCCGTGAAATAGTTCGAAATGTTTTCGCAAAGTAATTCATATATTAATGATCATTAAAAAGCGTATCTTGAATTCTTATACTCTTTATTCTAAGAATTTCAAAGCAAGTATGTTAATAATATATTTAATTATGTTGTTGCTTTTATCACCCCAATGCAGCATACAACATGTAAGTTAAATGAACTTAATACGCAGGTCTTACATAAGGATTTAATGAAGTTCGTGATAGTCTCTGAAGATAATTCTATCTATATTGCTAAAAAGTAGACTTTGTGAAGGAGAGAAAGAGAGGTAGCATAAAGATGGAAAGAATCCAATACGCGAAATTTAGTGCGTTGAAACTATGAGGGCCGATGGTGTGCATCTCGAAACAATTTTTTTCAAAATTCCCAATATATTTTTTATTCAATGTCGAAGTGTTAATTGTGCACGTTTGGTATGTTTCAGATTCTAGTCGTCGAAAGAGATGCCGCAGGATTATGATCTTTCATCATCTGAGAATTCTAAAGAGGACTGATTTTGTTTCGAGCATTTGACCCTGCTTCAACAGTAAAGAGTTAGAGAATTTTGTTTGAAAAATTTTTAATGAACAATCAGTGAAAGAGTTTTCGACTTTTTTACCCCTTTTGTTAAGGAAGATTACCACTCGGGTACTGTGAAACATATTTCTTCACAGTTTATCTTATGGCATGGTCTATCTTTGCTTCTAACAATTTGTGCTTCATTTAGTTGTTTGGAAATCGTTATATTTATTCATTTATTTGTCCTTCGTAACATGAGTCCTCCGGGTTGCGTATTTAATGAGTGAATCATGTTCTAAACTGTATTTGAGTTCATCATTAATTAAAAATCTAGCAGAAGAATACAAAGGAGAAAGCATTTCGCATTACTTTGTAATCACTGACGTGTAAAGTTAGTAAAGTAAAATTTATGTAAATTGAAATGAAATAATGTAAATTTGTAACAAACTCATTTTAAATAAGAGTTGAATCGAAACTCTTTCCGAATGGTATCTAAATAATTTCTTTTGGGGCAGTGTCTATAAAATTTAATTGATCATGAAAAGTCAGCAATGCCAAATATTGAGTCTCTATTTTTAATCTATATGGAATTGTACTTCTTTTCAGAAAGATTATCAGCACTCAGGAATAAAAGATATATCGAATTTAAAGCAAAGATTTTAATTTATATTCCCAATAAAGCTAATTTGTAATTTTATAATGAGAGACGGAAATTTAGACGAACAAATAAGACGGAAATTCATTCAAATTCAATAAAAAAAAAATAAAACTCAAAAAATTATTTCAGAAGTTATCGATAAGTATTCTCTATTGCGTTTGTCTCTATTTTTTAATAAATCTTCTAGGTTATTTTTAAACAATATAAGAATTTGTAGGTATAATACAGATAGCATATAAAGCAGCAAGTATTTTTCTTCCATTTTTATATACATAAACTAATTATTTCATGTGTAGCAGAAATAAAGATAAAATAACAGCCATCTTAGTTCTATAAATTTTGACAACTCTCTGAGTAAAAAAATTCAAATAATTAATTTTCTCCTAAAATCACCCAAAAGTATTTTTTTTATTTCCTGGGTTAAATGACAAAAAAATTAAAAATTAAAATTCTATCTTAACTGATTTTTGTATTACTCTTTCAAACATTTCAACATTTACAAGTTGCGTTTTCAATTGAAAGATTTTACAATTCCAAAATTGAAAATTAAATTATGAAATCAAATACCATTTTCAAATACTAAAAAAGAGAAGCAAAAGCTCCAATTCAGCTGAAAAATTCTATTATTTAAATTATATTTTTATACGGAATTCAGTTATTTTTAATCTAGAATTTTTTCAGCAAGTTCTTTTCACATATAATATGTATAAACCCTCTATTCCTGTTCGCTCTTTTAATTTCCACAATAAATCATATTTAAACAGAATACAGTTTACAAATGCAAATTTAGAATTCAGAAAACAGAATACAAATTTAAGATTTTACGTAACTTCGGAGTTGTAATCCCTGAAGTGTCTGAAGGAAACATAGATTTTAAAGACCTCATTAAACCAAAATTAAATTGAAACTCATTCCAAATTAGAATTTAATCAAACTGAATATTTTCTCTTACGGTGCTAATATTTATCTGATCATTTAACTAAAACACAACAAAGTGATCGATACAATTTCAACCTCTATAAAATTTGATTTTTGCTCAAAAGAAAGATAATTCTACTCACGAATAAAAGTTTCATCGAATTCAAAACAAAGTCTTTTTTTTTTTTTTTAGTTTCCTAAAAAAGTTATCTATTATTCCATTATTGCGATAATGTGATTGAATAGGTTACAGATGCGATGAATAGGAAAAGACTTATAAGATAGTCTGAGAAGCATTCGAGTCCATTATCTTCAGTTTCCAGCTAGTCATTGGCTATTCATAAAGTTGATTGAATTGAGACTGTTAGCAGAAGATACCTTCTTAAACACAAAGACGGTAGAGAACGCAAGAAGAATTGTTTTTTCGGAGAAAACGATTATTGAGCAGATTCAATAAATAAGAACGAAAACAGCATTCATTCCAATTGTTTCTTTATTAATCTTGTTAGTTGTCCTTCTTCCCAATAAAGAGATAGCTAATCAATTTTTCTACGCAGTTATTCAAGATCTTTCGAAAAAATTTTTTTTCTTTTTTCTCATCCTCTGTGCAGGTGCTTTGCGAGCTTTTATGTAATTTTGACTAGCATTGATATTGTTTGTTTTTGAAGCCTTCCCACTTAGAAAATTGAAGTACGTTTATAAAATAAGTCAGTTTTGTTTACTGCTTTATGGGAGGAAATAGTGTTAAAGTCTTATTCGATAAAAGCGTGTATTTTACAAATTGTAATATTAAAGAAACTATTAGCAATGTAAGTAACATGTAGAAAAAATTTTAATGTAATATTTGAAGAGAATTTTTATATAATAAACATTTAAAATAATTCTTTATTTCCATTTCCTATCGAACAACAATTTTAAAGCCCCGCTTTAGTGCTTAGTTCTGGCCGGGATAGCCTAATGGTCATGGTCGCGGCCGGAGTTTTTCATCGATACTTGAGTTCGAGCTCTGACCCACCTGTAGCGTGCATTGATAGCTCCTGATATTGAAGCATAGCACAAATTACAATACGCAATGTATTTAATGACATTAAAGATTTTGCTTTACTTCCAATGTCCTGGTATTCGATTATGATCAATGCAATTTGATTTATATAAAATTGTATTTCCACGTTGTTGTGAATTTTTCTGAGATTCAAATGACCTATTTGAATTTTCAAAAATATATTTCTATTTTACCTGAAGGAAATTATATATGTCTTTCAATGAAAAGAAAATATACAATCAATTAATAACTTCGAACATTTTTATAAGACTACAGATAAATAAATAAACAAAACCCCACATATCCTACATTTGCTCTTTGATTGTCATAAATTATTCTACTTTAAAAATGTAATTATAACTGTGTTTTAAAAGCATCCTTAGCATATATTTTGTGTTAAAGAATCTTAGAAAACCCAGTGCTCTACGAGATGAAGGTTTGCACTCCTACCATGTACAAAAAGTGCAACCCTTGATAACTGCAGATTATGCGACTCATATCGAGTTTGCACGTTGGGTTTTGCAACAGCTTTCAACGCAATCTGATTTTAGTGCACATGTGCTATTCATGGATGAATGCTCCTTTATTCGTGAAGGTATTTCGAATACGCACAACCTTTAAGTGAGGGCATCTAGAAATCCTCAAGGCACGTGTTTTCATGAGTATCAGAAGCCCTTCAACGTAAATGTTTGGGCTGGAATTGAGGATGACCATTCAATCAACCCATATCTTCTACCATTCCGACTGGATGGTAGAACATACATTCACATTTTTGCAAGTGCTTTACAATTGCTAGAGTTGCTTCAACCCGTAGCAGCCAACGTACAAGCACGTATGTGGTTCCCGTTCGACGTAGTACTACCTCATTTCAGCATAGATGTGTGGAGCTTTTTAGACGCTAAATTTCCAGGGAGTTGAATTGGTCGAAACCACACTTTGGACCGCACGCTCACCCGATCTTTCCTATCTGTACTTTTTTCCTGTGCAGCCATTTGAAAAGTCTCTTCTGCGAAAGAACCATTGACTCCGAAGAAGAACTAGTTACCAGGATTTCAATCGTTGCTGGCACCTTCTGAGAAATGTCAGGTATGTTTGAAAAAGTGCATCACTACATACATCGCAGATGCAACACCTGGAATAACACAGCCGATCGCTCTTTTGAGCAGTTTCTGTAATTTTGCCGCACATGCTGTCAATAAAATTATTTAGTACTACCTATATTCGTTTGATGTTTCGTTATTTTAAGTGACGGTAAAGGGTTTACCGCTTGTTCTTCGTCTGTGTATTGTATGGTGAAATTGCTTGTTTAGATGATTTCTATCAACCCTTATATTTTTGCCCGTGAGTTTCGAAACTCACTGTATTTAATTTAATAATTTGATAGTAATTTGCTTTCATTTTAATATTTAATTTAATGATTTGATAATCATTTGCTTTAATTCTTTGTTGTCTAACACTGACATGTTTTTGTACTTTAGAAGCTTATATGTTCAGATTATGACGACAAAATGGCGATGAAATAAAGAATAACATGATATTCGTGGAAATAGTCCATTTATTTGGAAATTTTGGGTTAATCCTTCAAGAAAGAGTTATTTATTATATGTAGTGGTATTACCATATTTATATACCGGTAATAAAAAGATTTTTAGAATGTAACAACTTGAATGAATTATAATTAGTTTATTTTTAAAATTCCTTTCAGAGTATTCTAAGGAGAGAAAAAAATTTATTAATAAGAAACAGTGAACATTCTGGGAGTACTTAGTAGAATTTAAATGTTGCTTCTCTCTCTGAAGGATAATATCTCTGAGGATAATACCTCTGAACTAGTACCTCCCTTTCCAAACTTCTACACTAGAAAATTACATCTATCACTGTAAGATGATAACGCAGTGGAATGCTCCAATGACAATTCAAGAATGTCCTACGATAATTTAGGTGATCTTCGAAAATTGAAGACATAACAAAGATGACATTCAAGTAGGCCAAGATTTTCACATCAGGAATACCACTTTTCGAAAAACTCTATGAGTCGTTGAATTGTCATTGGAGCATTCTTCATATGAAATGGCATTCTATTAAAAGGAAAAGTTCTAAATTAGGTGACAAAGGCAGTTTTGTCTTTATCAACTGGAGACACGTAGATTTGATGATTTTCATCCCAGAAATTTATCGTAGATACAAAGCCAATCTACTTAGCGTCGTGAAGATCATCTATTCTTTGCAAAGGTTAAGAAGAACCTATAATGGTGACTGCATTTAAAGCACGATAACCAATACATAACCGCTTATGACCGTCACGCTTGGGTACTAACACAACAGGTGCAGCCTAAAGAGATTCATATTCATTTATTTTCAATTTCTGTAGTAAAAATCGTCTAAATCTTTTCTTAAAAATTTCCTTTCCAGCAGAAAGCACCGAGTCAGGCGGAACTACTACAGGAAGGTAGTTACCCGTATGAGTGTTAAGTTCAATGTAAGGAGTGTTGCATCTTCCCCTGATCTAAAGACTGCACTACACGTATTCAGTAGACAATTTAACCTTTGCTTGTGATCATGGCCCAAAGTCTTTCTTTGTTCTTCCCGAAAGGAACAGGAATTTACTTCAACATCGTCCCTTTCCACTGGGATATCAAGCATTGGCTCCCCCTTTTGAAAAGAAAACTTGTGATGGTTGTCACTAATGCTACCAATACCTGTTCTTTACATCAAGAATAATACCTAAAGATTCTATGAAATCTGTTTCAAGAAGAATTTTATATTTTTCACTTGGCATTTTTCTAAATTCAAAAAATTCCTTTTTACTATTTCATATTTTTTATCCAAACACTTGATTTATAAAACGCTTACAAAAGTAATAAAATATCGTGAATGAACACGGAATAGAAAATATTCCGAATTTTGTTCAAATACACAATCCTTTCTTTGATTAAGATACATATTTTTGTGTTGACTCTCTGTTCAGGGCAAATTACTGTAATATATCAGTATGCAGTAACACCAAATGAAATGATTATTCAGTTTTTGTTATATGTTTTTCACCTCATTAGATTTAGATGTATTTTTCTTAATTCTAATTCTGATTCATAATACTGTTTTTCTTAATGTTTTGAGTTTTTGGCGGCCATTGTAAGTCTAAGACTAAAATGGCGTAATTAAGAATGTGTAAAGATGAGTAAGCTATATTCTAGTTTTATTTCTTAAGTTTAATTACTTTTCATGCATTAATGCTTGTTCTTTCGTTGTTTCATTGACTTTTGATTTAAATTAGAGGCTTCTGCTATTTTTCCTTTTGCTCCTTAATTTTTTTTATTGCTGATGATTTTGTTTCCTCACTTTGCAACTTAGACATGCACCTTTGTCTAATGGAACTATTGCTGATTGCGAAGGTTTGATCATTAAAACATGTTTAGGCCGAGTACCTCTATCTTAATCTAGCAGCAGTATTTCACATATTTATTTCCATTTTGTTCATTTTTAAAGGATTTTCTTTTTTCCATTGTCTCTTGCTGTTTTTCTGTTATATATATATATATATATATATATATATATATATATATATATATATTCTTTTTGTTATCAAGCTTTGTATTTCTTCTCTTCATTTGTTTAAATAAGTTTATTTTTTAAGATTCAATAATTAATAATTTTATTTTTAGTATAATCCTAAAAATGTTTAATTAGTAATTTTAAAATTTATTTTTATTCTCTATGCCTTTTATAATATATTAATGTTCATTTACATTTTTTCTTATACATGTGTGTATATTGCTATATAATTTTATTTGAATTACATATTTTAAAAATAAAAGTGTTACAAAATTTAATTTAATTAATTTTTTCTTAGTCAAATCATCATCTATAAGAAAATTGTTAAATCCTTAAGAAACGTTAAAGGTATTAATAGCTTTATTTTTGTAATAGTTAATCATATATCGCAGTAGCATTAACACAACATTTATATTTCAAGCACTCATAATAAAAACTAAGCAAATACTATCCATGTCAAGTATTTATATCACTTTTTTCGAAACATTTCATTTCATGATTTTTCAAGGTACCATTTTTCTTTTTTATTTCCAAACGAAAGGCAAAGAAAGAAGTTTAAAACATTTTTTTTTTTTTTTTTTTTTTTGCAGATAGTGCAACTGTAAGAAAAATTCTTACAAGCGATAAATTGAATAGTGTAACTTTATTTAAATAATTTTCTTCTTGAAATATTTTGGAACGTTGCCTTATTTCTACCTCAGCGCATTTATTTTCTGAAGGTTCTTAAATCTTTTTTTAAAAAACACAAAAAAAATATATTCTTTATAAATTTGGGGAACTTGACATACCAATCACTTTCTAGTTGGAATTATTTTTGTAAATAAAGTTGTAGTAATAATTACTTTTGTTAAAACTTGGTAAATATCGGTATATTTGTAATAGTTCTCGTTCTAAAAATACAGCATATAAAAATTGAATTTTTTTTTACCAATCATATCGATTTGTTTTATTTATCATGTTAGTGTGATCTCTTTAGTATTACAGACAGCTATCAGCAGTATATTTTATAAATAACAATTAGAAAAATCATCTCCTTCACCAATTAAAACAGAAAGGCAAAAGTAAGATAATAGCTAAGGACGTGAGTTTTCTGACAAGCGATGTGTTCGAATCCTGATTCCAAACAAAAACCCTCACACGGAATATAAAGAATATACGGGTTCAGACGTCGCTTTCTGTATCTGACCTAAATTCAGAATTAAGAAATTCGTCGCTAATTACCCGTGATGTCTTCTAGTACGAGATTCATACAAAAAAAAGTAATTAATTGCAAAATATTAACTTAATTGTATCACATATTTTCTAACAATTATGTACCATAAAATGGAAAAGATGCATATATTTTGGTAATTAATTTAAGGGTACCAAGACGTGGGGGGGAATAAAATACTGAATTTAAGACTCATTTCTTATGACATTTGTTTTAAAATTTCTTGTAGAACTTAAGATTTTTTTTTTTTTTTTTTTTTTTTTTTTTTGCGTGCCATATAATGATATGTTGATTATTTATTTATCTATAAAAATATTTTTTAGTCAAAAAGGTTTTCTTTCCTTTTGAATCAAAAGTGGACATGATTTTACAGATATATTTGCATTTAGGTATCGTATATATATATATTTCAAAACAATATTCCATAAATATACAAAATATTTTGCTCCTTACATATAAAACAATGTTCAAAAATAGTGAAAAAACTGCTTTAATGATATTACCGTACATTTTCTTTGAAAAATTATAAAACTTCGTAATTTTGCAAAAAATTAATTTTTTTTTTTTTTTTTTTTCTTTTTTTACATAAAAAATTATTTCTTAAAATTTAGGGAATTAGAGAAAAAAATACTTTTGGTTCACTATGTGCATAAGAACTCTTTGCAGAAGCATTAAAACTTTAGAACCATGCAGTACAATAATTTTACTTCTAAATACAAATATATTTGCATTTAGGTACCTTAGTTTAGGTTTGTATTATATCACAAAACAAGAAGTTTTATAAATAGTATTCCACAATTCTTTGTGTGTCCTAGTACTCTTAAGACCTTTATATGAGAAAGTACTAATTATTTTGAATTGATTAATTGTGCTAATTACTAATGAACTAAAGTCTTCTGATCTCCATTTCTCATTGTAGTATAAGGAAATAAATATATACTTTTCTCCATTGCTGCAAAGAAAACCTTTGCGTCGAACTGCTTTTGGAAAGGATAATCTGACGGTAATCTTGAAATCATTAAGACCTCTAAAACTAAGTTTTTCCTTTCATATTAGAAAATAATTTCTACTCTGCATTATGACTTTCCAAATTAATCAGCGTTGGACCATGTGCCTCGAATATTCAATAATCTGAAAGATTAATTTTCCATCTTCTTAAATTGAATTTATGTTCTTTTCGTCTTCAGCTAATGTGTCACGTAACGTAACAAAGTTATATTGCATGCGAAAGTGAAGAACAGTAATGAAAGGAGCGCTAAATTTAAAATTGTAGCAAGTAAAACCGATATTATATTTTTTAGTGTTTTCAAATGAAATTCGTTTACTCTTTTCTAAGGTCACGGAAAATATACTTTCCTCCGCATTTATCGAACTTCAATCAACAAATGAGGAAGAAGGTGTTATTTTCTAAATCTGTATGAAAATATTATTTTATGAACAAAAAAAATTCTCTTTATGTATTGCAACATAAGAAATAACAAACATAAAGTGACCTTTAAATAGCATCCAAAGGGCGGTGTAAACATACTTCCATCAAAAAAGGTCATAAAAATCAAATTAATTTTCTCTAACAAGAAAAGGAATTTCTTTTCTTAAATCAACCTCAGTCTCAAAAATATATTAATGTATCTCTACTAGTAAAAATGGCACTATAAAAGATTAATACGAGACCGATTCAAAAAGTATTTGTATTTGAAGAAAGATGGCATCATTATAAGGTAAATTGTTGTTACCATTCTGTGCTGCCATCTGTTAAACGGAGCCGAAGCAATTTGATATTGATTCATAAATCAGTTTTGATTTGGTAGTCATTTGCTACCCAATCAAAATTGACTGCTGTCACGTGAAGTTGATGTCATTTTGCTTCGAGTTGTCACCATTGATGATAAATCGCTACACTCCGAAACCAAACAACAATCAAAATAATAGATTGTTTTAGATGAATCTACTCCAAAGAAAGCAAAGGTGATCTCATCGGTCGGAATAGTTATGACGAAAAAATTTTGAGGTACAAAAGGCGTCTTTATTACGAATACGAGTAACTGAGACTTATACTGTTCTCCGGTGAGTCTTGATGTTTTCTAAAAACAAGTCATTTTCAATGCTACGAGCGCCATCACTTGGAATTTTGAAGAACTTATTGAACGACCCTCGTATACGTCAAACTGAAGAGAAAAATTACTCCAAATAACTTATTTGAACAATAGACTTCCTTCCCATTGACTCCCTGAATAAGCGAAGACAATATTCAGGCTCTGTCCACACATGGCACAGAACATTCGGAGTGTTATAAACGAAACAGCTTCAGTGATTCTTCCTTTTAAATTGTCAGGTGTTTTTCGCTTAAAGCTTTCTTTTATACGTGTCAGGAATAATATTGTGCTATATACAGTGAAGATCTCCGCAGGAAAATAACATTCGCCGATTGGACAAACAGCTCAAAGAAACAGACGGGGCTACTGAAGCAAACACGTCCAGAAAACGGCCATGGTGACTGATGAAACGATTGAAGCTGTACTACGAGAGTTGTTTTTTTTTTCTTTTTTTTTTCAATCTCCGATTGGCTATAATAAAAAGACAGGTGAATATAAAAAAATAAATTTTATTACCAAAAGTAATGTACAACAAAGGTTACTTTTCTACATAATCATCTTGACGATTGATGCATTTGTTATATCTGTGAACAAGCTTTGCAATACCCTCTTCATGAAATGTTGTCGCCAATGAATTGAGGTGAGTTGTGACCGTTTCTTTGAGCTCCTGGTCAGTTTGGAAGCGCTGCCTCCCAAGCCACTTCTTCAATTCAGGAAAAGGATGAAAATCACTTGGCGCTAGGTCTGGGCCTTGTGATGGATATTTGAAAATGTCCAATTTAAATTGCTCAAGAAGCCGTTGGGTTGGGGAAGCATTTCGGTCATCTTTAAGCTTTCGACACCATTCACGAACAACACCATCACTTATAAAGCTGTCTCCATACTCGACTCATTCTTCGATGAATTTCCGCTGCACTCCCTTCTGCCTGCAAGAAACGAATAACACTTCGCAATTCACACTTGGCGGGAGAATCAATAGAGGCAGCCATGTTTACGTGACTGCAGTTCAACAAGAAAGTGCATGTTGGACTCGGCAATGACAAAGCGTGTATAGGGGAGATACGCAGTAGCCTACTGCGCACACCAGCTAGCTGCAGCATTCCTGGTCTTCATAGTGTGCCAGTTTTTCCTGAATTGAAGAAGTGGCTTGGGAGGCAGCGCTTCCAAACTGACCAGGAGCTCAAAGAAACGGTCACAACTCACCTCAATTCATTGGCGGCAACATTTCATGAAGAGAGTATTGCAAAGCTTGTTCACAGATATGACAAATGCCTCAATCGTCAAGGTGATTATGTAGAAAAGTAACCTTTGTTGTACATTACTTTTGGTAATAAAATTATTTTTTTATATTCACCCATCTTTTTATTATAGCCAATGGGAGGTTGGAAAAAAAACAGCCCTCGTAACACGTTTCTAGGGTAGCCCGAAGAAATTTTTGTGAAAGTCTTCTAGACAACTAGGCATTCCTAAAGCACACCTACTACACAATTGTCACAGAACACAACCATCACATGTCAATGTGGAAAATCAACGCGACAGTTAAAAAATAGCGTGGTGCGCCATTGGACAAGACCGAATTTCCCTTCCCCCTCCCTTTTTTTTGGTAAAAAAACAATAATTGGAAACTTCTTCCTGGATATATTAGAAAAGTATGCAACCCCCAAAATACAGAAGAAACCCATTTTCCATCTATGTGAAGCTCCTCCACAATTTGCACAATCATGCGAGATTTCTTAACGAAACATCTCTTCAGAAATGATGAAAAAGATGCATCTGTTTCAGAACCGCCTTCTTCAGACTTTACCTCCCCGGATTTCTGTTTTGCGGTTAATATAAAAACGCGAGTGTATTCCGTACAAGTTTGAGATCTGAACCATTTAAAAGAATAGATCGCTGAAGCTATTTCGTCTTTCCCGCCGAATATTTTCTACCATATATGAGAAGAGCCTGGATATTGTGTCTTGAGTCTACAAGGCAACGAGGGAAACACACATCGAAGTAGACTGAACAAGTAAGAAACTTGTAGGGTTCCTCTTCAATTCGATGAACAGTTCATTTCCCTACAATGTTTTGGTTCCAAGTTATAACCATTTAAAATTCTATCATTATTTTACAGTCACATTATACATTCATGGGTTCGAAGAAGGCTAAATTAAGAAGAAATAGTTAGATTACCAACGGATGATGGTCGCAAATTGTTTTTTGAAATCTGCTTAATTTGATTCTTCTTTTGGATATATATTTTTAAAATTCCAGGTAAAATCTTAATTACAGCTGTCTTCGATTAATGTTAAAGAACAGAATGAAAACTTAAAACATACGGTTTTTTGAAGAAAAAAAATGCTTCAGTGTATCAGTATTAACTCGTGAAATTATATAACACGTATATCTGTTTATCTAACTCCATACATAAGCTTCCGAAACATTCAATCTATATATAAACTGCTGTTTGTAGAAAATGCAACACCATGAAGGAATCATCAGAATCAAATGAAATTCGCAGCAAATGTCAATTATAGGATATTATGCAAATTAATAAAGTTTCAGAGCCATCGCGCGTGCGCGGCGCGCGCAGCGCCCTCTGAATTGATGCTGAAAGCGTATAAATAAAGTGCTGTAGCGGGACGTTGAAAAAAGTCTATGATTATTTGTTAGTGGCAAACGTTTAGTGAGACCTGAGTATGCCTCCACGACGGAAGAATAAGAAATTCAAGCAACTTACGGAGTTTGAACGAGGGAGGATAATCGGCCTTCGAGAAGGAGGATTTTCCTATCGCGCAATAGCAGCTCGTATGCAGCGGAACAGTTCCACAGTGATGCGAGTTTGGAAGCAGTGGACCGACGAGCACCGAACAACTCGAAAAACAGGCACTGGACGACAGAAGGTGACGTCAGAGCGCGATGATCGACACCTGCTCCGCATGGCGGTGAATGATCGCACAGCTTCCTCCAGGCAGCTGGCAGCACGTTGGTCTACTGCTACAGGTGTACAATTGTCGGCTTCGTCAATTCGTCGTCGTCTGCTGCGCCGTGGATTGCGTGCAAGGGTGCCTTTATACAGGATTCCCCTCACGGCGAATCATCGACGGCTGCGTCGGCAGTGGGCTCTTGAGCACAGAAACAGGCGAGCTGATTGGCACCAAGTTGTCTTTTCAGATGAATCACGCTTCAATTTGTGGACCCATGATGGCCGTGTTCGTGTTAGACGTTATGCCGGTCAACGCTGCCTTCCTGAGTGTATTATTGAACGACATAGTGGTCGAACACCCGGAGTTATGGTCTGGGGTGCGATTTCGTATCATGGACGATCCAATTTGATACGAATTGAGGGTAATCTCAATAGCAACAGGTACGTCCGTGAAGTGCTACAGCCCGAAGTCGTTCCTTTCCTTCAAGGCATCCCTGGAGCTATCTTTCAGCAGGATAATGCACGCCCACATGTTGCGCGGACTGTTCGAGACTTCTGTTCAGCACAACGCATGCAACTTCTTCCTTGGCCTGCTTATTCACCGGATATGTCGCCTATTGAGCACGTGTGGGATATGGTTGGTCGGCGTCTCGCTCGTGATCCGCGTCCTGCAGTTTCCAAAGACGAACTTTGGTTGCGCATACAAGCGATATGGAATTCTCTTCCTCAAGCAGATATTCAACATCTGTTTGACTCCATGCCACGTCGTATAGCAGCACTTATTGCAGCGCATGGTGGCTGCACCAAATACTGATTTCGGACGCTTAATTTGTTTCTTTTGTTTTGAAAATTTCATCATTTATTTGTATCAGTACAAGTCGTTTCTGCATTAAATTTCATTTGATTCTGATGATTCTTTCATGGTGTTGCATTTTCTACAAACAGCAGTATATATATATATATATATATATAAACACTAAATGTTCAATTTAACATATGAAATTAAAATTTTGTTTGTCATTTAAATGTAGGGGAAAAGATATAGACCATATTGAAAATCATTTTATCCACACAAAAAATCAGTAATTTGTTGAAATAATCCTTTTTTATATCATATTATACAATCATTCTTAAAGTATTTCTCTATTTGAAAAAAAAAATCCCTAAAAGAATTTTAAGAATAATGGGCACTACTTTAACGTTTAGTGACAATAGTATTAAAATAATATATAGTTCGATCAATTCGATAATGCTTAATTTCTTATATATAAGTCTGATTTAAATCTAGCTACAGTTTTAAAAAAATTATTTCAAAATCCTAATTTTTTTTCACATGCAAACAAACATATCACATATTTTCATAGATATCATTTTTTGTTTCATCGAGCTGGTCTCTTTCTTTAAATAAAAAATTAAGCTCGTATTATAACAATTGATGAGAGAGTAAACAGCAATTATTTAGCCAAAAATCTACTCGTATTCTGAAGAGAGTTTTCCCAATGATAAACTCTCTGTCAAAGTTTCCTACATAAACTTCCTTGAAAAGTTTCATTCACTTTCATTTACAGAGTGCCTGGATGCTGATTTAATTCACACTCGGATTTCTGTGCACAACTCTTACATGACTAATAAAGCCTTTGCGTAGAAAGTGAACAATGTTTTCGGTTCAATATAACATGGTTTCTAAATCTAAGTTAGTTGTTATCACAACCGATACAAACTATTCCTATTAATGCTCCCGAATCATCTAACCAGTTCATTAAGTTTAGAAATGCGATGAAATTTAATTCAGTAAACGAATCTCTTCTACAGAAATAAACATATATCGAAATTCTTGTTCAACTGTTTAATATAGTTTTTAGTATTTAATTTTTAAGAATTTTAGAAAATACTTAACTTTTTTTTGTTGTAAGCATACCTTAATTGTAAGGAAAGTCTTAATAAGTCAAAAAGTGCATATATATAAATCAATTTTCTCTCTCCTCTTTCCTTACTAAATAAAAGTTTAATAGTTGATACTTATGCTAATCTTTCAGAAATCCGTCTTTTCATAAATGCAAGAATTTATTGTCAAAAACGAGTTGAAGAGGTATTTTAAGGATAAAATCTTCAGATCCGATCTAGGGTAAATTATTTTATTTTTATCCAGCAAGACATTTTTTGCTCATTGAAAAATAAAATCTGATAAATGTCTAGTTTTCGCGAAACGATTCTGGACTAACCAATTAACGGCAAAAAGCATTTTAACACTGTTGTCGTGTCCACAAAGTCTCAGCTTTTAAAATTTTCGGTTAAGCAGAATTTACTTTTTTGTTTTTCCAGATTTGTTTTTAAAACTTACAGTGCAACTACATACCAAGCTTATAAAGAGACTACCTGTTTGTCCAATAAAGTTAGCTGCACTGCATTCAAGATGAAATTCTAGGGAGTAAAGTGTTTGCTCGCTTGTCTTGGGGGCTTAAAAACTCTTATTGTCATGCCATGTTAAAAAGAGCGTCTTGATTCTGAATTCCGCATGTTGCAAGTTGAAGAGTGTAATCTGGTTTCACCCCCTTCTTCTTTCCTTCTCGCAAAGGGAAACGCGTCGCTCCAGGCTTTTGAAGAAATAAAAACTGTTTACCAGGATGTTATGAATTGTATCAATGTGAACATGTAGTATCATGAGTTGCAAAAAAAAAAGGAGTTCAACACCGTTATCTCGGCCTGAAAACTCATAGCTATTGTCTTTTGGGATCATAAATCGATTCTTCCAACTGAATGTTTGCATCAAGAAGCAATTAATGCCGAGGAGTACTAAGAAAACCTAAGAAATCAAAGAGGACAGTATAGAACAAAAGATAGAAATCTGAACGAAAAGAGTGCGTTTGTCGCATGACAATGTACACCCCCATACAGTCAACGCTACACTGCCATGTCTGGATATTCCGAATATTTAAGGCAGCTATGTCAGTTAATTGTTCAACAAATTAACGCTAACAGAAGACAAAAGATCAATCGTTTCTTCAAACTATAGAATTCGTCAAGTTATGGGAAGCGTAGACCGTCACATTCCAAGTCGGTTTTTTCGACCTAAGACAAATTATGTTAGTAATGTATTGATTTGAGTTATCTCTTGAGCAATTATTTACCAGTTTGCTTTGTCTTATTTCAAAATACGTGTCCTTTTCACTGAACATAGTGTTTAGTTCTGTACTTGGACTAATTTATAAGTTATTTTGTTTCATCCGGAGTTTCATTAATCGATTGACTGATTGTTAATGCCACCCTTAAAAGCGTCCTAATTTTGAATCTCGGTCAAGGATAACATCTGAGAGAGTGAAAGAGAAAGTAAAGTTTATTGGCGCAAGAGCCAGATATAACTATGCTGCGCCAAACAAGATTTAAGTGTGCTCAAGACGTGAAGAAATAGAAGAAAAGTCAAAAATTGGTTGACAAGAAGAAGGGTCGAAAATAGAGAAGGATCGCTAGGGTAACCCGGAGGAGCGTCACTCCTGTTTACCAAAGATAGTAAACCTCATAGGAAAGAAAAAGATCACTAAGGTGCCTTGGGGTTATGAAGGATGACATCTGAGCTGGTCCATTCCTCTCCAAACTCCCATACCATTCCTTCGGGAGGACTTGAGACCTCGAC